>JAJTUV010002717.1:0-207093 GCA_021653895.1 Mastomys natalensis | reverse complement strand
TTTTTACAAAACTTCACTCTTCTAAATGGGATAATGCATATAAAACTGTTGGCAAACTTCTATTTTAATTTATGATTGATTTTTGGTGTGAACCTGTGATGAACTTTTACATGTACTCTGAAAGATGCATAAGTACTGAAGACAAAGACAAAGAGACGTTTGTTTGTTCCTTTCTTTCCTTTTTCCATCCCTAGGAGAATTTTTTCCCTTATTAGAATTTGTTGATCCTATTTTCCATGAATAGAGATCTCCCCTCTTATCTTTTGTATTTTCTATGGACATGCATGTCCTTAGTGTCCCAGGCCCAATGTTCTTTTTCCTTGAGGTCTTCAATGGTCTTATCTACTAAAATTTAGGTTTCTCAAAAACATTTCTTGCTGGGGGACAGCTTCAGCGTGGGGGAAAAGCTTCTTTTTTCTTGTCAGTTCTTCTCGAGGCAGCAGATGGAGGAAAAAATAGCTCACTCTACTGGACTAGTGAGCAATGGTGATAGCCCTCAGGAGGGGAGATCTCTGTCAATGGAAAATATGATCAACAAATACTCGTGGGGAAAACTGTTGCTAGAATTTCCAACCCCTATAAGCCCATATGAAAACACACAATCCAGTTATTAACATTATAATCTATAAGCATAGATTGGGAAGATTTAACACTATACAAACGTATTCCCCAGCTATAAGATGCCTTGCTACCTGCTGTTTCTCCCTGGCCATGTGGTTCTGACTCATCATGGCTTCCTCCTTCTCTTATTCAGTCCTCTCTCCTTCCATTCTCATCCTCTTCTGCCTCTCTACTTGCCCACATTCTCAAACCTCCAATCCCAACTTTCTACTCCACTCTCTCCTACTCAGTCCCAGCCTCTAGGCTTCATTGACCAGTTAATATGAGCTCACCTGAGTACAGGATTGAGTGCTAGTCAGGAGCAATCTCCTTTGAGGATGCAGATAAACATCAGAATACAAACAGCATCAAGACCACAAACAACAGAAAACTGAAAGATAGATAAAGACTTTGGCGACTGTGAGGGGATCTTGGATTAGTGACTTGCCCTTCCATGAAAGAATGGAAAATATTGATTGGACCACCTGGCATTGCATACCTAAGGAAATTAGGGTACAAAATCTAGGAGATATAGCTTGGGCTTGTAAAGGCGCCCTGGTGAAAGCTGCAAAAGGAATTAATATAGAATTTGGAAAAAAGTCTGAAAAGCATTCTAGAAGTGGATTACTTGGATGATCTTTTTTTTTTCCACCTTTTTATTGGATATTTTATATATTTAAATTCCAAATGTTATCTCCTTTCCTGGTTTCCCCTCCTGGAACCTCCCTCTCTCATCCCTCTTCCCCCTGCTTCTATGAAGATGCTCCCCCACCCACCCATCCACAACTGCCTCCTGCCCTGGCATTCCCTACAATGGGGAATCCAGCCTTCACAGGAACAAGGGATTCTCCTCTTATTGATGACAGACAATGCCATCCTCTGTTATATATGAGGCTGGAGCCATGGGTCCCTCCATGTGTACTCTTTGGTTGGTGGTTTAGTTCCTGAGAGCTCTGGGGGATCTGGTTGGTTGATATTGTTGCAAACCCCTTCAGCTCCTTCAGCCCTTTCTAATAACTCCTCCATTGGGGACCCTAATGCTCAGTCCAATGGTTGGTTGCAAGCATCCATATCTCTATTTGTCAGGCTCTGGCAGAGCCTCTCAGGAGACAGCTAGAACAGGCTCCTGTCAACAAGCACTTCTTGGCATCCACAATAGTGTCTAGGTTTGTTCTCTGCATATCAGATGGATCCCCAGGTGGGGCAGTCTCTGGATGGCCTTTCCTTCAGTCTCTACTCCACACTTTGTCTCTGTATTTTCTTTTAAACAGGAGCCCTTCCGGGTTAAGAATTTGGAGACAAGTGGGTGGCCACATCTTCCAACCAGGGGCCTTGCCTAACCTCTGGATATGGTCTCTACAGGTTCTCCCTCCCCTTTTTTGGGCATTTCCACTAATCTCATCACATCTGGGACTTGCTGGTGGCTACCCCCAGTTCCCCATCCCCCACAAATTTAGACAAGTTAAAAATATTAACATTGCCCTGACAAAAAAAAATAAAAAAAGAAAGAAACAAAAACGAAACAAGTCGTCAATAATTGTAAAGTCTAATAAAAAACAAATATGCTTTGAATGCTTTGTTGTTTGATTCATACCTTGGGACAAGGGAATGAGGTGCATAATTTGCATACCAAAGCAGACCTAGCCAGCATCCCATCAGGGATAGCCTGCCCACTACCAGAACATTCTAGCCCAGGGGCTGGACGGTCCTTCCCCCAGGGCTCTTCCTGTATATTCTAGACATTCCTTATACTTACGGCATGTGGCTAGCATAATTGTTCCATGAGAGGCTTCACCGAGCAGCAGACCTGAAACAGATCAGAACACCCATACCCAGAATATTGGATGGAGCTCAGCAAGTCTTACTGAAGACTTGAGGGAAGGATTGAGGGACCCAAAGGGGATGAAACTCCACAGGAAGAACAACAGAGTAAAATAACATGGACCCTCATGGGCTCTCAGAGGCTGGACCACCAACCAAGGAACATACAGGGGCTGAACTTAGGAGAGCTGCACACATGTAGCAGGAAGTGCAGTTTGGTCTTTGTCTTAGTCAGGGTTTCTATTCCTACACATAACATGACCAAGAAGCAAGCTGGGAAGGAAAGGGTTTATTCAGGTTACACTTCCATACTGCTGTTCATCACCAAAGAAAGTCAGGCTTGGAACTCAAGCAGGTCAGGAAGCAGGGGCTGATGCAGAGGTCATGGAAGGATGTTACTTACTGGCTTGCTTCCTCTGCATTGCTCAGCTTGTTTTCTTATAGAACCCAAGACTGCCAGCCTAGGGATGGCACTACCCACAAGGGCCTTCCCCGCCTTGATCACTAATTGAGTAAATCCTTCACATCTTCAACCCGACTCTTTGACACCAGAGTTTAATACTGGATTGCTACCTAACACAGGAGAAGGAACTTGCACAAAATTAACTCCAGCTGTATCTTACACATTAGAGTGAAGTGCTAGGGCAGAATATTTACAAACTACGAGTTTGGCATCCTGACCAGGATGTTTTTTACACACAAGTCACTTTACACAGACGCAGCCCCCCACAGCGAAGTTATTCAGAGGCAACTGCTGGGTCCAGGAGGGGTTAGAACCTCAAGGGACCATACAGATAGCTGCCAGTTCCCACTTACACCAGGAAAGACTCACCAAACCAGCTCCCGCAGCTCAAGCCCCTGCTCCTCCACAGTGTTAGCTCACCTTGTGCTCACCAAGTTGAAATAGGGAGCTTGCCCGATTGCACCTCACAGCACCCAGCAGCAGGAATTAGAGCATAGAATAGCATGCCAAACTACTCAATCTGACTCAGCAACTCAGTAGTTCCTGGCACCCGGAAAAACCTCCCTCCTCTTTGACTGGCAGGTCTGTCTGAGGAGTCTGATTGGCTAGTGTGCCTTGAGTGACATGAACACCTCCCCGAGGGTTCGAGCTTCCTGGAGGTACAAACTGAGTGCTTCGTGGCCCAGAACTCCTGCCGAGAGGCAGACCTTTTCTGAATCTTCAAGGATTTGCATTGCAGTAGCACTTTTGCCTGTCCTCCAATGACTTACCCATCTATATCCCAACTATGCCCATAGAGAACCCACCACTCAAATTTGCACTGCCCAGCAGCCAGCTCCTCTTCCTTCTGGCTATTGAGCCTGTGCTCACAACCTCCTGACACAGAAAAATAACTTGCCTCAGAGCAGGGTCATGCTGACCTCATATTCTGGGATGTTCTGTACTTTCTGATCTTTGTTAATCTTAAGAGATTTAATAATAATACACTCCGCTTAGGACTAATCAGAATGCAGGTCAGGGAGAAGCGTTCTGTCTAGCTAGCCAAAGTAGCTTGGGACAGAGGCAACCACCAAGTAGCACTTCCTGCACATGCACATGAGCTCAGTGGGGTTTTTTCCTTTAGCTGCTGGTCATGAGAAAGGTTCATTATCTTAGCTCAGCATCCTAATTCTGAGCTGTGGCCCTCTGATCAATGTATTAGGGTGTGCATTCAATATCCATCCCTGTCTGACTGCGATTGTGTTGTTTTGGGGGTAACTCCTGGACTCCAACAATTTGACTATGTTTTCTTGTTTCAGTTTATTAACCATCCTGTGGTTTCTCATGCAGGATTTCTTATTGATTATTGTAGGGATTTGATGGTGTAAGTTCCCTGTTTTTGTTTTGTTGTTGTTGTTGTTGTTGTTCTTGTATTTTTTGGCTTTGTTTTGCTTTTTATCTGAATAATGTTTTATTGCCCTTTCAATTCCGAAGGATAGATTTCATGTGTATAATATTTTTAGTTTGTAGCTGTTTTTCTCTCAAGATTTTGAATACTTTATCCTGTTCTCTTCTATTCTCTACTATAATGAAATTTATGCTGAGAAAACTGACTTTATTCTAAGGAAGATTCCCTTATGTTATGGCTTGATATAAAATGCTTGCCCTATGACTCATGATTGGATATTTGGAACACAGTTGATGTTACTCTTTGGTGAAATTGAACTTTTGGTAGGTGGGGCCTAGATGGAGAAAATGAGTCACAGAGACATAAGCCAAAGACAAACACTTCATCCTAATTCATAAGCTAAACTCACAATGTTGTAATACTAGAAATGAGAAAAGTCTGGCAGAAGGCCATATTCTGTGGACCTGGAATATATGACCATTATTAGAGAAGCCAATATAAAATTATTACAATTATTAGTTTTAATATCAAAGAATTTTTACTTTGAACTGAAAAAAAATGGATAAATTCCTCAATAGATTCCACTTACCAAAGTTTAAATCAAACTAAGATAAACAACTTAAATTGCCTAAACATCTAGAAAAAGAGAAGTCATTACAAATCCGCTACCAGCTCTCCTAACCATATTCGTGGTTTTAAAGAAGGATCTCTGTTTTAATCTTTCTACCTCAGGGCCTTAGGGAAAGCCCCCAAGGCCTAGCCCCCAGACTGTTACTGGCTCTGTCAAGCATGTTCCAGGGTTTCAGAAGGAGCTGTCATTTTCCATACCTGCAGACTTCAGGAAAAGCCTACCTTGATGAGGCCAGCACTCAACACAACAGTGCTTTTTTACCATTACAAATAGTTGTCACTTGGTGTCATCTTGACCATGTGGCAGAACTATGCATTTTTTCAAGAAAAATGAATGTTGGTGGCACATCAGGCCATAATGTTGATTGTGACCATGTAATGCCACATTGGGCAGCTTGTTAGAGCTCTCTCTATGGGGATGAGCCTAGTGACTCGTTATAAATCGGGGTTGTTTCCTTTCTTATTGTTTGGAGCCATATTTCTGGACGATCCTGGTGATAGCACTCTAATCTCTAACAGGCCTGGTTAGCATACTACTTATCCGTGGGGTATTTTACAGGCAATCCTCCCTCAGCTAAACTCTACTTGGTGTGACTTAATATCTCTTAAGCACTAGTAAATCCTTCACATCTTCAACCCGACTCTTTGACACCAGAGTTTAATACTGGATTGCTACCTAACACAGGAGAAGGAACTTGCACAAAATTAACTCCAGCTGTATCTTACACATTAGAGTGAAGTGCTAGGGCAGAATATTTACAAACTACGAGTTTGGCATCCTGACCAGGATGTTTTTACACACAAGTCACTTTACACAGACGCAGCCCCCCACAGCGAAGTTATTCAGAGGCAACTGCTGGGTCCAGGAGGGGTTAGAACCTCAAGGGACCATACAGATAGCTGCCAGTTCCCACTTACACCAGGGAAAGACTCACCAAACCAGCTCCCGCAGCTCAAGCCCCTGCTCCTCCACAGTGTTAGCTACCTTGTGCTCACCAAGTTGAAATAGGGAGCTTGCCCGATTGCACCTCACAGCACCCAGCAGCAGGAATTAGAGCATAGAATAGCATGCCAAACTACTCAATCTGACTCAGCAACTCAGTAGTTCCTGGCACCCGGAAAAACCTCCCTCCTCTTTGACTGGCAGGTCTGTCTGAGGAGTCTGATTGGCTAGTGTGCCTTGAGTGACATGAACACCTCCCCGAGGGTTCGAGCTTCCTGGAGGTACAAACTGAGTGCTTCGTGGCCCAGAACTCCTGCCGAGAGGCAGACCTTTTCTGAATCTTCAAGGATTTGCATTGCAGTAGCACTTTTGCCTGTCCTCCAATGACTTACCCATCTATATCCCAACTATGCCCATAGAGAACCCACCACTCAAATTTGCACTGCCCAGCAGCCAGCTCCTCTTCCTTCTGGCTATTGAGCCTGTGCTCACAACCTCCTGACACAGAAAAATAACTTGCCTCAGAGCAGGGTCATGCTGACCTCATATTCTGGGATGTTCTGTACTTTCTGATCTTTGTTAATCTTAAGAGATTTAATAATAATACACTCCGCTTAGGACTAATCAGAATGCAGGTCAGGGAGAAGCGTTCTGTCTAGCTAGCCAAAGTAGCTTGGGACAGAGGCAACCACCAAGTAGCACTTCCTGCACATGCACATGAGCTCAGTGGGGTTTTTTCCTTTAGCTGCTGGTCATGAGAAAGGTTCATTATCTTAGCTCAGCATCCTAATTCTGAGCTGTGGCCCTCTGATCAATGTATTAGGGTGTGCATTCAATATCCATCCCTGTCTGACTGCGATTGTGTTGTTTTGGGGGTAACTCCTGGACTCCAACAATTTGACTATGTTTTCTTGTTTCAGTTTATTAACCATCCTGTGGTTTCTCATGCAGGATTTCTTATTGATTATTGTAGGGATTTGATGGTGTAAGTTCCCTGTTTTTGTTTTGTTGTTGTTGTTGTTGTTGTTCTTGTATTTTTTGGCTTTGTTTTGCTTTTTATCTGAATAATGTTTTATTGCCCTTTCAATTCCGAAGGATAGATTTCATGTGTATAATATTTTTAGTTTGTAGCTGTTTTTCTCTCAAGATTTTGAATACTTTATCCTGTTCTCTTCTATTCTCTACTATAATGAAATTTATGCTGAGAAAACTGACTTTATTCTAAGGAAGATTCCCTTATGTTATGGCTTGATATAAAATGCTTGCCCTATGACTCATGATTGGATATTTGGAACACAGTTGATGTTACTCTTTGGTGAAATTGAACTTTTGGTAGGTGGGGCCTAGATGGAGAAAATGAGTCACAGAGACATAAGCCAAAGACAAACACTTCATCCTAATTCATAAGCTAAACTCACAATGTTGTAATACTAGAAATGAGAAAAGTCTGGCAGAAGGCCATATTCTGTGGACCTGGAATATATGACCATTATTAGAGAAGCCAATATAAAATTATTACAATTATTAGTTTTAATATCAAAGAATTTTTACTTTGAACTGAAAAAAAATGGATAAATTCCTCAATAGATTCCACTTACCAAAGTTAAATCAAACTAAGATAAACAACTTAAATTGCCTAAACATCTAGAAAAAGAGAAGTCATTACAAATCTACCACCAAAAGGAACCCAAGGCCATGAGTTTTAGGGCAGAAATCTACCAGACTTCCAAAGAGGAGTTAATGAGAATACTCCTCAAACTATTCAACAATATAGAAACAGAAAAAACATTAGCAATTTATTTTGTGAACTATAGTTGCCTGGGGCCACGAATCAACCCGGTTCACCTGAAAGGGGCCTGGGAACAAAAGGGGACGGACTGCGAAAAGAGATGAAGCCAAGACAAAGTTCTCTGATCAAGGCTCAATGCTTTAATGCTCAGCTTTCAATTTAAAGGGAAAAACCCCACCAGAACCCTTTCTAGTTTCAGCCGGAGAGATGGGTGGGATAAGTTCTTGGTCAAAGGTCACAGTTGCCAATATCTCAAGGCGAGCCCTGGAGCAGTTCTTCTTTTTAGGTTCTGTGCAGCCGAGGTGGGCAACTCCACCTAGATCCTTATCACTTGGTCTGTTGTGGTAAACAAGGTCTCTCAGGCCTGCTCAAGGCGGGGGGGGGGGGGGGGGGGGGGGGGGGGGGGGGGAAGGGCAACAGTGAACCCATGGTTACTTATATATTCAGTCAATAAAGACTTAGCAACAAAAGAGAATTACAGACCAATTTTCCTTAAAACGACAGATGCAAATACACATAATAAAACAATACAAATAAAATAAAATAGAAAACAAATCCAAATATCATCTACCATGATCAATGAGGTAGGCTTCATTAAAGAGAGGCAGGGATGGTTCAACATAATGTGATTAATGTGAAAGGAAATAAAAAATAAGTGGTCATCTCATTAGATGATGAAAAATTCTCTGACAATATCCAACACCACTTTATGATAAAACTGTTGGAATGATTAAGGATACAAGGGACATACTTAAACATAATTATGTAACTTTACAGCAACCTTAGAGCCAACATTTAATTAAATCTAGAGAAATTCTAAATAATTCCACTAAATCATGAACAAGACAAGGCGGTCTATTATCTCCATATCCATTCACTATACTATCTAAAAGTTTAACCAAAGCAATAAAACTGAAGAACATGAAGGTAATATAAACTAGAAAATAGGAAGTAAAATTATCTTTATTTGCAGATGCTATGATAGTATGCATAAGTGAACCAAAATTTCCCAAAGGCAACTCCTAGAGCTGATAAACACTTTCAGCAAAATTTTTAGATACATGATTAACTAAAAAAGAAAAAGAAAAATCAGTGGCCTTCATATGTACAAAAGAGTTTGCAAGTGCAAACAAAATAGAGAGACATCGTAAACTTTGAATTGATTGTTGTTGCTTCTCACATTTTTTTCTACATAGTAAGTAACCGTGAGTAACTCAATGTAGGTGTGTTGGGTAAGATCTTACCAAATTCTTTGTAGTTACAGATTACCTTTGGTATTACTAAAGGTCCTCAAAGACTACTGCAATATGAAAATGCTTTAATAGATTGATTACATACTAAAGAGTTTACCCTTGTTTAAAGATAACAGAAAGCACAAAACTTTAACACATTGACTACATTTATGGGGTTTCTCTGCATTATGACTTTCTCTCATGGTTTCTAGGACTACTGCTACATACTAAGCCCTTGTTGACATTGCTTATTCATAGTGTTTCTCTCCAGGCTATGTTCTTTTATGTTCATAGATACATGTGTTGTGAAAAGTTTTTATCAGATTGATTTCAGGTATAAGATTTCTCTCCAATATGTGTTCTGCTATGTATTCAAAGATGACTATGTGGTGGGAACAAGCAAAAAACAAACAAACAAACAAACAAAAAAAACCCTTGTTCTAAGGACTGCCTTTTGTTATTAACCTCCATTTAACTGTAGGTTGAAACTAACTTCAAGTCCCAGGTCATAGGGGACCTGTGTACTTAACAATATCTGGCCAGCTGTCATTATTCATGCTTTGTTCCCCAAAACACAATGACTGTTCCTAACCATTATTTCTGTTACTCATGTTTTATTCTTCAAAATAAACTGCCTGTTCCTAAATACAAGATAGGTGTGATAGGCTAAAACATAAAACTTACATTCTGTATAATTTGACATAGGTTACCAACAGAAGGAAATCCTGACTGGAGGGAAATGTAGACGTAATGTGGCACTGATATTTGTGGTTTTCAGGTTTGAAATCTTTATAACTTTCTGCCTCAAGATGAGGGTGAGGGGTGGGGTGGGGTGATTCAGCTAAGCTTCTGAGTATATTTTTGTGGTTCTTATTAATCAGTAGTCAATTGACTACAAAAAAATCCTTATCATTTGCATTGTCCTGGTGTTTGAATTGTGTTGGATCACAGTGGATTCCATAACAAAAAGGCTTCACCACATTGCCAAAATTCATAGAATTTCTCTCGAGTATGAATAGTTTCATAATGATGAAGACTGCAGAGATGTGCAAAAGCTTCATTATACTAAACACATTCATAAGGTTTCTCTCCAGCACATATTCCTTCATGATAATGAAGACTACAGAATTGTGCAAAGGGTAGACCATACTAAATACACTCACAGTGTTTCTGTCTTAGCATTTCCATTGCTATGAAGAGACTTCATGAAGAAGGCAACGCCTATAAAAGCAACCATTTAATTGGGGATGGCTTACAGTTTCAGAGATTTAGTCCATTTTCATCCTAGCAGGAAGCATGGCATGCATACAAGAAGACACGATGCTGGAGAAGAAGATGAGAACTCTACATCTTGATCCACAGGCAGCCAGAAAGAGACTGTCATCCAGGGAGCTACTAGGAGGATCCACTCAGCACTGGGTAGAACTTCCAAGCCCACCCCCACAGTGATGCACTTCCTCCAACAAGCCCACACCTCATAATAGTGCCACTCCCTCAGCCAAGCATATTTAAACTACCACATACCACTTACTGGCCCACATATGCTTCTTCAAACACATGAATGTATGGGGACCATATTTTAAAATAGCATAATGCAAAATACATAAGGCTCAAATTTAAAAGTCTATATCATCTATAGCAATCTCAAAAATGTTAAAAGTCCAAATTAGAAGGCTCTTCTGAGATTCATCTAATCATGTAACTGTAATCCCCTATATTTTAAAAACAAATTGCACATAACATACATCCAAATATATACCATTCCTAAATGACACTGTGAGGAAGTAATGAGCCAAAAGAAGACCAAAAGCCAATAGGGCAATCTCCAAAATCTGCATCTCCATGTCTGATGTCAAAGCGTTCTTCAGATATCTGACTCCTTTCTGCTTTCTTCACTGCAGCACAATTCTTTCTCTTTGGCTGGTTTTATTCCCTGAAAGCAGTTTTCCTGAGCAGGTACCCCACAGCTCTGGCACCTCAAAATCATGGGGTTGCCAAGGTAATGTCAATATTATTGCTTCATATTTCAGTATCTGGCATCCACACATGATCTCCTGCGCATCTCAAAAGAGATTGGGTCACTTCTCCAGCTCTTCCCTCTAGGTTCTGGTTGACTCCAGTCTACTGCTGCTGCTGGTCTTTCTACTCATCCCATGGCACTGACATCTTCAATATGTTGGGTTCTCCTGCTGCAACTACACTTACACTCCCTTCATGGGGCCAAGCCTTAGTTGTTCTCCATAACACATTCATGCCTTAAAAATGGTGCCATGTTAGTGATATTTACACATGACCAAGACCACCTGCACCACAAGGTACAACCTTGGCTATCTCTGGAAAACAGCTTCATTGTCCTTCAGAAAACACTCCCCAGAAGATTTCACCTCAGTGATGCTGGTTTCTTCTTCACCACAGCTAAATTTTTTTACTATAGCTAATTAGTATCAACTGTGTCAGTAGTCCCTTCTAGTCTTGCCTCTAAAGCCAGAGCCACATGGACAAAGCTGCTGAGTTCTGCTGCTTGCTCAGCCTGGAACATGGCCCCTTCTATTACATTATCACCAGCTTTCTAATTTTCAGCAACTTCACTGCCTAAGCTTGGCAGTACTGGAACTTACTCAGTAGTTTATCCTTGAACTCAGAGGTCTGCATGGCTCTGACTCCTGAATGCTGGAAAAAAAGGTGTGTGACACTTTGTCTGTACCTAAGCTTTTCTTTACCTAAAGCTTGTTCTGGACCAGGATGACTTGAACCAGAAATCTGCTTGACGCTCATCTCCTGGGATTTAAGGCAGGTACCACCATGCCTGGACCTAAGTATTTCCTTTTAGATCTTAAATTCAAAACCCAGAATAGTAATGACAATCCATCCTTTGTCAATTTGACACATACTTGTATCTCCTTATGTTCACATGGAAAAAATAACCAGGTAATAATAATGCCTATCATAATACATTTCTCCTTCATACAACTTCACATCCATATGTTTAGGTGGATGGAATCTTGCCATAACATCACCATTTCTTTAATAGCATTGGATATCTTTGATCACAGGATTTAGCTTCATTCAACTTCCTGTTGAGATATTTCTCTTTGAACCTAACATTTTATATTTTTCCTAAGATTACTAAGCATGATCAAAATAATTACCAAGAGAGTAAACATAGGCCAAAGGCTATGCTTGACTTTCTTGAGACTTTATTTGTCAATGCAATCAACATAAACCTCCATACCTTAGCCTCAAGAACACTCTTCAGACAAGGGAAAAAGGCAGCAACATTCTTCAGCAAAACATCATAAAACCTATATACAAAGTTCAAATCACCCTCAGTACATGTGTTCCATATTCCTACTAGAATGGACTATTAAGTTCCACTTAATACATGGAGCAATCCAAAGGCTAAAAATCCACATTGCTCCAAACAAAAATATGGTCAAGCCTATCACAGCAATATTCTGTCTGGGATACCAACTTCTGTCTTAGATAGAATTTCCATTGCTTAAAAAGAAACATTGTGAACAAGGTAACTGTTTTAGAGGCAAGTATTTAATTGGGCCTGGCTTACAGTTTCAAATGTTTAGTCAATTACCATCATAGCAGGAAGAATGGCAGCATGCAGGCAGCCATGATGCTGGAGATGGAGCTCAGAGTTCTGCATCTTCATGAGAAGGCAGCCAGAAGAGACAGTCTTCCAGCCAAACAGTAGCAGGGTCTGTTTTGTCCTGGCTGGAGCTCCAAAGACCACCACTCTAGAAATTCACTTCCTTCGAAACAGTAATATTCTACTCCAACAAGGCCAAACATACTGATATTGCCACTTCTTAGGGCCAAGCATATTCAAATCCCCAGTTTATTTCTACTATGAATTCTTTCATGCATTTAAATATGATTAGGACCCGCAGAGGCTTTACCACATTGATTACTTTCAGAAGGTGTCTCTCTAGTATGTGCTCATTTTTGTATTCAGAGACTACTGTGGCATGTAAAGGATTTTCCAACTTGAGATCATTCACAAGGTTTCTGTCCACTATGTGTTCTTTTATGTCTTTGGAAACTAAGTGATATGCACAGGCTTTTCCATGTTTATTTCATTCTTAAGGTTCCTCTAAAGTGTGTGTTCCTTGAAGTATTTGGAGAGTACAGTGACATGCAAAGGCTTTAGCACATTCATTACACTCATAGGGCCTCTCTCCACTATGTGCTCCTTCATGTATTTGGAGATAACTGTGATATGCAAAGGCTTTCTCACATTGATTAAATTCATGAGGTTTCTCTCCTGCACATTTTCTTTTGTATGTTCAGAGATGACTGCCCTGGAAAGGCTTTACCTCATTCATGACATTCATGCAGTTTCTCTACAGCATGTGTTGTTTTATGTATCGGGTGATAACTGTAACTCACAAGGGCTTAATACACTTAATCTCTTGTATGGATCTTTTATAAGACTTCAGATGACTGTGACTTGCAAATGCTTTAGAACACTGATTACATTCAATAAGGATTCTCTCCAGTATGAGCTCTTTTATAATAATAGAGACTACAAGGTTGTGAAGTCTTTAACTCATTGATTATATTCATGAGGTTTCAATCCAGTATGGGTCTTTTATGTTTTGGAAAGTAGTGGGAGATGCAAAGGCTTTAGCACACTGATTACTGTCTTAGTCAGGGTTTCTATTCTTGTACAAAACATCACGAACTAGAAGGAAGTTGGGGAGGAAACGGTTTATTGAGCTTACAAGTCCATGTTGCTGTTCATCACCAAAGGAAGTCAGGACTGGAACTAAGCAGGTCAGGAAGCAGGACCTTCTGGTCATGGAAGGATGTTATTTACTGGCTTGCTTTCTCGAGCTTGCTCTGCCTGCTGGGTTTTTTTTGGTTTTGTTTTGTTTTGGTTTGGTTTTTTTTGTTTTTTTTGTTTTTTTTCGAGACAGGGTTTCTCTGTATAGCCCTAGGCCGTCCTGGAACTCAGTCTGTAGACCAGGCTGGCCTCGAACTCAGAAATCCACCTGCCTCTGCCTCCCAAGTGCTGGGATTAAAGGTGTGCGCCACCACCGACCGGCATGATTTGTTTATTTATTTTTTTTTATGTATATGAGTGCACTGCTGGTGTCTTCAGATACATACTAGAAGAGTGCACCGAATCACATTACAGATGGTTTTGAGCCACCATGTGGTTGCTGGGAATTGAACTCAGAACCTCTGGCAGAGCAGTCAGTGCTCTTAACCACTGAGCCATCTCTCCAGCCCCTCTGCCTGCTTTCTTATAGAACCCAAGACTGCCATCCCAGAGATGGTACCACCCACAGTGGGCCCTCCCCCATTATCACTAATTGAGAAAATCCCATACAACTGAATCTTATGGAGGCATTTCCTCAATTGTTGCTCCTTTCTCTGTGATAATTCCAGGCGGTGTCGAGTTGACACATAAAACCAGCCAGTACAATTACATTCATAGTTTCTCTCCAATATGGGTCCTTTTATGTTTTTGCAGAAAATAACTTTGAAAAAGGCTTTTGTCACATTGATTGCCTTAATAAGATTTCTCTCCAGTATGTGGTATTTTACAGTTTTGGAGACGTCTCCTTTGCAAATAGGCTTTACCACATTAATTACATTCCTAAGGTTTCTCTCCAATATGTATTCTTTTATGATATTGGAGACTACTCTGTTTTGAAAAGGCTTTACCACACTGATTACATTCATAAGGTTTCTCTCCAGTATGTGTTCTTTTATGACATTGGAGACTACTCTGACATGCAAAGGCTTTACCACATTGATTACATTCATAAGGTTTTTCTCCAGTATGTGTTCTTTTATGATACTGGAGAGTACTCTGCTGTGAAAAGGCTTTACCACATTGATTACATTCATGAGGTTTCTCTCCAGTATGTATTCTTTTATGTGTTTGGAGATAAAGGAGTCTTGAAAAGGCTTTACCACATTGATTACATTCATAAGGTTTCTCTCCAGTATGAATCATTTTATGACATTGGAGATGACTGTGTCTTGTAAAGGCTTTACCACATTGATTACATTCATAAGGTTTCTCTCCAGTATGTGTTCTTTTATGACATTGGAGACTACTCTGACATACAAAGGCTTTACCACATTGATTACATTCATAAGGTTTCTCTCCAGCATGTATTCTTTTATGTCTTTTGAGATGACTGTGTATTGCAAAGGCTTTACCACATTGATTACATTCATAAGGTTTCTCTCCAGCATGCATTCTTTTATGTCTTTTGAGATGACTGTGTATTGCATAGGCTTTACCACATTGATTACATTCATAAGGTTTCTCTTCAGTATGTATTTTTTTATGTCTTTGGAGATAACTGTGTCTTGCAAAGGCTTTACCACATTGATTACATTCATAAGGTTTTTCTCCAGTATGAATTATTTTATGATATTGGAGATGATTAGATCTTGCAAAGGATTTACCACATTGATTACATTCATAAAGTTTTTCTCGAGTATGTATTCTTTTATGTCCTTTGAGATGACTGTGTCTTGCAAAGGCTTTACCACATTGATTACATTCATAAGGTTTCTCTCCAGTATGTATTCTTTTATGTCTTTGGAGATAACTGTGTCTTGCAAAGGCTTTACCACATTGATTACACTCATAAGGTATTTCTCCAGTATGAATTATTTTATGACATTGGAGATCACCGAGTCTTGCAAAGGCTTTACCACATTGACTACACTCATGAGGTTTTTCTCCAGTATGAATTATTTTATGACATTGGAGATGACTGGGTCTTGCAAAGGCTTTACCACATTGATTACATTCATAAGGTTTCTCTCCAGTATGTGTTCTTTTATGGCTTTGGAGATGACTGGATCTTGCAAAGGCTTTACCACATTGATTACATTCATAAGGTTTTTCTCCAGTATGTATTCTTTTATGTCTTTGGAGATAACTGTGTCTTGCAAAGACTTTACCACATTGATTACATTCATATGGTTTATCCCCGCCATGACTTCTTACATGCCTGCAATGATAATCGGCACAAGTGAAAGCTTTACGACATTCATTACCCTGATCAATCACTTAATCAATATGAATTAACTTTACAGTTTGATTTAATAATAAAGAAGAACCATATCTTAAGGTTTTATCACTTCATATGTTCATAGTGTTCTCCCCAACTCTGGCTGGATTTGCCTCTTTGAAAATACCTGTGATGACAAGAATATTTATTACACAGCTCACAGGTATAACATCCTTTTTCTCTATGAGATTTCTATATGATATATTTCATGTATCCGAAGGAAAATGCAGAAAAGGAGACCTTTATAACACTGATTATATTCATAAATTTTGCATAGTGTGACTCACACCACATTAGCACTGTGAACCAGGAAAACCAGAAAACTTTACAAATTTCTAGTACACACTGGGATTTTCTGCAGTGTGACTTTGGGGATGTTCCCATTAAAGTTTGAAAACAAATTAACTACAAACTTCTATCATATTCAGAAAGTCTACCAAAGGCAGAATCCTACACGTCTTCTCACTGATCTGTAATAGAGAGAGGTGAGTTGCTCCTTTAAATATTCATATGCTCACATGGTTTTATTTATTCTGACACTTGATATACCCATAAAAAGAAGAAGAAATGAAAGGTTTCCACACTGAATTAATACCATTTGACCTTTTGTTTCTTGTAGACATATTGTATATGGATTGAGATTTCTCCATGACAACATTCTTGACTCTCATAAACTGACCTCTCAGTAAACTTAGCAATGTCACTACAAGAATATGAGTATCACTGAATTTACCACAGACTATTTACTTATTGGATGGCTTTGGATATATGTTTATCACTATTCAATGTGCAACATCTAAATATTATGAGACTGTTCAGATTGGTAGTTCCACAGCACAGCTCTAATGGAGTTACAAATCAAATAAAGGTATCTCTTAGGGTATTGTTTCTATGTCTTCTTCCTTAGAGGAATGCCTTGCAAACACAAATCAGATAACTGACATTGAGGCCCATGGCTTTGTGAGAATATTTTAATCATAGCTATACTTAAAGGACTGATATTTTACATACTTCCTTTTCTTTAGAGTTTCCGGGACATATTAAAATTTCTTCAGAGGCATATATGTATCAGTTTACACATTAATATTACCTTTTGTACCTTCCAGAATATTGAAATTCTTTTTCAATATGGTGGTCTTCCCAATTGTACCCTAAAACACAGTACCAGAAAATGACTGATATAGTATTGGAAATTAGGCAAAATTCAAGTTACTGTGAATTTTCACAGCACTAACTCTTCCATGTTCTCAATTGAAATAACGGAGTATCATCAATTACCAAGAAATATTTGTTCCCTTATTTTGAAAAACAAAAGTAAATTCACAGTCTTACCTATATCAGTGAGGTTCCAGTAGGTCTCCAGCATCACATCTTTGTAGAGATTCTTCTGGGAAGGATCCAGCAAATTCCACTCTTCTCCAGTGAAGTTGATATGCACATCATCAAAATTCATTGCATCCTAAAATATGTGTATAACATAAAGCATGATACTGACATCATTGTAAATAAAGGTATGCTTCCTAAACAATATAATCATATATTTCTGGTGCTACCTCCATTTATTTCTTGACACAGAAGTTATAATCTAATTGCTATGTCATTTTAGAAGGAACTTGTATTATGAGGATTGCATGTGTCGCTTCTGAACCCACTGAATAGGATATAGCTTTGCAAGAGAAATGCCAGTTGAGAGGGAGATGGAGAGGGAAACAGACCAACAGCACTGAGCACACATTAAAGAAATTGTATGAACAATTAGTAACTACATAAATGACAACCTGGGTGTATTTGCTCATGTCTTTAATCCCAGAGGCACAGGCAGGTGTATGTCCTTGAACTTGATGCCAGCATGGTCAATGCAACAAGTTCCAGGACAGCAAAAGTTACATATTAAGACACTCATGCCCCTGTAAAAATCAACCAAGGAGACAGAAATGATAGAGAGAACTCACAGTTCTTTACTGAAGTTCCTACAAAGAATTATACATTCAAAGCAGTTCTGCGTTCATCTTATAGAAACATAAAGTGTACCAGTTTAAAATTCAATATTAATAAAATTTTACTAAAAGGGAATGCATGTTTAAACAGATACAAATGGAAAGATAAAATATTAATAATATGCCGCGTGGTGGTGGCGCACGCCTTTAATCTCAGCACTTGGGAGGCAGAGGCAGGCGGATTTCTGAGTTCGAGGCCAGCCTGGTCTACCGAGTGAGTTCCAGGACAGTCAGGGCTATACAGAGAAACCCTGTCTCGAAAAACCAAAAAAAAAGAAAAAAAATTTAATAATATAAATGTTGATCATAAATAAGCAACATAGGGCAGGAGAATGAGATAACTCAGAAGTGGAAAGCTCTGGCTGGTCTTCAACATAATGGTGGTCAATTTCTAACCTCTACATGGGGACCAACAACTACTCATAACATGAAGATCAAGAGTTCTGAGGCCACATTCTGACAAAACTAAACATGAGGCACATATGATAATCATATTCATCCACACAGGCAAAATACTCATATTTGTCAAAAAATTTCAGAAGAAACACACGAGTAAGGCAGAACTTCATACACCTGGAATCCAATGACTCTGAAGCCTCAGGTAGTATTGATGTCATGAGCATATGCCATCTTTAGAAATAGAATATAACCTATATATTTGGACAAGTTTCAAAATTAAAGATGTGAATGAAGAGCAGCACAGAAGCATGTGTTTATTTTATAATATCATGTCAGGTGGTTTGTGTGGATTCTATATCTACTATCAGAACAGGAAGGGCTTCACAGAGAAATTTTGTCTTGAAAAACAAAAACAAAAGGAATAAAGTTAAAAATATAAAACCAACAGGTTTGCAAAATAGATTAACATTGAATTGCAAATGTTTATACTGTATCTTACGTAAATTAGGGACAGAGACCAAATGGGGAATGTATGGGAACATGGGAAGAAAGTTGAAGAATTAGTTTCAATTACAGCACAGTAGACACACAGAACAAAATATGTCCTGTCTAAAAGAAATGCAGGGGTAAAGCTGGAGAAGAGAATGAGAGAATGTCCAATGAAAATTTGTCCAATTGGAGACCCACCATATGGGCAAACACCAATCCATGACATTAAGGATACTCTGTTATGCTCCCACACAGGAGCCTTGCATAATTGTCCATCCTGAGGCTCTACCCAGCAGCTGACTGAACAGATGCAGAGAACCACAATCAAACATTGAATGGACCTTGAGGACTCTTATGGAAGAGTTAGAGGAAGGATTGTAGGCCCTAAAGAGAATAGGAACTCCACAGGAAGACCAACAGACTCAACCAACCTGGACCCTTGGGGAGACTTGGAGATTGAGCCACCAACCAAATAGCATACACAGGCTGGACTAAGGCCCCTGGCACATATGTAGCAGATATGCAGATCAGTCTTCATGAGGGTCCTCCAACAACTGTAGCAGGGTCTGTTGCCTATCTTTGGAATCTGTCTCCTTAACTGAGCTTCAATATCTGGCCTCATTGTGAGAGGATGCACTTAACCCAGCAGTGTTGATGTACCATAGTGTGGGGATACCCACGGGGCCCACACCATCTCAAAGGATAAACAGAAGAGTTTCGGGGAGGGACTCTGTGAGGGCAGGGAACCTCCCATAGGGACAGTGATCGGGGTAATAATGAATATATAAATTATTCTAGAAACAAAAAAGAAAGAAAGAAAATAAAGAAAAATGTTGAGTCTATATACAAGAGCTTCCTCTTCCTCCTACAAGAGCTTCCATAAGCTCCACAAAGAAAGCCAGACAGGTCAGAAAAGTGTTCAAAAACATCATCCTATCTAGAAGCTCAACTGCATTCTGACCATGGACACTATAGGCTCATGTTCATCCTGTGAGGAAAATGCATTCTGTCTTCAGTGATCCTAATAGTCTGTAGGAGCTCAGACACTGTATAATGTGTAAAGTCTCTTCTGACACTCAAGGCAGTATCTTGAGAACCTCATCTTATAAAATCAGAAAGCAAGTTATATCTTTCCAACATACAATGGCCCAGAATACCCCTTCCCATTCCAATTGATAGGAATGTGCACACAGGGAGAGAAGATTGGACCAAGGCAAGAAACACAGGAGGGCAAACACCAAATCCTATAACTTTGTCTCAGACATATTGAACTTCACTTTCTAAAGGCTTAGATGGCCCTACTCCTATGACTTCTCATACATCTCTCAGTTTGGGTACATCTTCTGTCCGCGCCCTACCTGACCAGCAGGAAATCAGATGCAAGACAACCAGGTTCCTTCTCAAGGCAGTTTAATCAGGATTGCAGTTAGCAGGTGTGACCCCCTCCTACCCCGGGGACCAGGCTTATATCTACGCAAAGGCCAATAAGCACATGCCACGTGTCATCTCCCCATATGTCCACGTCAGTTCATGCGTGACCATTCCCTGCCCCAGCACAGCTTCACAGCCAAATAAGGACTTGTTTATCACAAGGAGCACTCTCAGCCAGCGCCATCTTTAGGGTGCGGCACACAGTGGCTCTCCACAGTTCCCCCTTTTTGTTTTACAACGAAACAGGCAAGAGTAGAGGTCTGATCTCAGGATGGAATAATGGACATTGTACTAGCACCCAAAGGATGCTAGACCCATCCAGTACTGATTTTTTGCTGAGGCGGGAAAGATGAGGGAATTTTGGGGAAAGGACGGTACCAACCCACATCTCTCAGACTTGCTCTTCACAAGACCTCGGGCAGCATTCAGCGTATCTCGAGTGCAGTGCTTTGCCTTGCAGCCTGAACGTGATGAACTCCTCAAGACTTAATGGCGGCAAGCCATGCTTGCGGGGACTGTCCTGCCTCAATGGCATAGAATGCTTGTGCAACCAGGGCAAGGTCTCTCTTTCGGGATCGGACAATATGGCAGAGACAACACAGGCAGAGCACAGAGACTCCTACCAAGACAACAGCCAGGGTCCCCATACCCGCCCACTCCTTAAGATGATTCATGGCTTGATGGATCTACATCGTCAATCCCTCTGCAACAGTCACGTCAACCCAGGTAGAGTTTACTGTCACAATTGCCAGGCGAAGATCTGTCAACAGGGCATCAAATCCTCGGGACCAATTACCTCTAAGATAATAAGATAAATTTCGAGACATCTCAGCAGCTCTAATTCCATTATGATATTGCACTGAGGTCACACAAAGCCCAGGAAACTTCCACTCACACCCTAACTGAGCCAACTGTCACAGGTATCTATCTGTTCCTGAACTAAGTCCACGAGCTGATTCAAATCATGATGCCACCCTTTAAATGCGCATTGATGCTATTTTGCACATCCAAGGCGGCTGCAACATTAGCAGACAAATTATTCAAAGCATAAGCCGTCTGTATCGACGTGGACATTGAAACAGCGGCACAGTAGCTCCAACAGCAGCCAAAGAAATAGCATTTGCCATTTGTAAAACAAATCCTGACTTCTTGGGCTATTAAAATAAAATAATCCCCAAGACTGGGAAGATATGGCAAGAGCAATACTAGAACCTGCTGCAAATTTACAATGGTTTGCATGGTGGAGAGATGTGGCGAGGGAGATAGGATGACAAAATAGAGCCAGGGGAAGAGAGATTTCCATAGACCAACTGCTTGGTGAAGGTCGATTTGCTGAGGTAGAGGTGCAGGCTGTAGATGATGAAGAAACTCTGGCATTGTGTCGATTGTCAGCCTTAAAGGCCTGGGACAAAGTCGCAGAATCAGGGAAAAGACTTGAACCATTTACTCAAATCATACAAGGTCCAAGAGAAACCTCCCATGACTTTTTACAAAGGCTAACCTCAGCTGTGGAAAGAGGTATCATATTCAGCATCAAGAAAGGCAATAATCCAGTCTTTAGCCTTTGAAAATGCAAACGCTGAATGCAAGGAAGTAATCAGACGAAGGTCAGCATCAACAGATGAATGGGTTAGATACACAGCTGATGTTGGATCTTGCTCAGCTGATAGGATGGTAATAGGAGAAGCTGCCACTAAACACCTAGAGATGACCTAAGATTTACAATGTTTTAATTGTGGTGAACAGGGTCATCTCAGAAATGAATTCGGGAAAAACCAAAGTAATACAAAAGAGGGGGCCTATGCCTTCTGGAATACGTCAAAGATGTAGCAAAGGCCGACATCAGACTAGGGAATGTAGAGCAACAACAGACAAATGGGGCAATACCCTGCCAAAAAACTCCCAGGGGGTCCTCTCACAGGCCCCAATGCCAGGCAGGGAGAATTCTCTTCCTCAGGACAATTAAATGTCACTGCTTCAAAAACAGATGTTCTGAGACTGGACAAGGCTGAGGCAAATTTTATAGACAATTCAGAAGGCCTCACAGAGAGCCAAAAGCAAATATTTTGGCAAACTTCTATAGAGGATCAAAGACCAAAACTAACAATACTAGTGAATAATGCTGAGATTGAAGGGATGATTGACACTGGAGCACATGTCACCATTATCTCTCCAAATTCTTGGCCTGAAAGTTGGCCACATCAAGAAGTAGACAGCCAGTTTCAAGGAGTTGGGACTTTATCTCAAGTAAAACAAAGTGCCAGATGGCTTAAATGTATAGGACCAGAAGGTCAGGTAGGAAAACTGAGGCCATATGTGGCTGATATAGTCATGAACTTATGGGAAAGAGGTCAATTGAAAAGTTTTTCTAGTTACTGCCTCAAGAATAGGCTGATTTGGGGAAAAAAGGTCTTTCTATGTGTTTTCCGAGGAGGTCATTAAGGTAGTAGTTAAATCTTCCACAATTACATGGATCAGACATGACAGAGGCAGGCCTCCAGAGACTAGATTTCAGAGAATCAAACAAAATAATTATCTTGATACTAAAAGAGGTCGAGATAAAGGTTTTTCTGGTTACTGGCTCAAGGACATGCTATTTAGGGAAAAAGGTTTTGTCTGGGTGTTTTCAGAAGAGATGATTAAGACATTTCTACGTCCCACAATTATATGGATTAGACATGACAGAGGCAGGCTGCCAGAAGACTAGATCCCAGAATTCAAACAAAAAATTATCTTGATATTAAAATTTGTTTTGAGAATTGTATATTGCAGAATACACAGCCTTGGTGTATCTACTCATCAAGCAAGCTGAGCAGACATGCTCCAACCTCTGATGTCCTGGAATTTCAGCTGGATGTAGTGAAGACACAGATGTCAGAGGCCTATCAATTTACCTCTCCTCCTTCCCTCTTCTAATATCTCAATGCCCATATTCAGCTTGAAGAAGTTAATGAAGAGTTGGCACCCCAATTCCCTGTGCTTGGGGACTGAGGTGGTTAATATTAGGCTTTTTAAGGACAAGTAATGGTTTTATTGGAACAGGGAGGAGTAGCTCGAGTTGATTACATAGCCATCACCTATTGGTAAAAATCTTTATAATTGATACAACGTTGAAGTTATAATCTATTACATTGGTACAGAATTTATTTTGTACAAATTTAAGGTTTTCATTAGTATGAATTTCTTATTGATATAAAATTGGGATAAATATTGTTACTCTCATAAGGCATTGTGCCTATGCTATATAGATAACACCTTTAAGAATATAAGGCTTGCCAGGTGGTGGTGGCGCTTGTCTTTAATCCCAGCACTTGGGAGGCAGAGGCAAGCGGATTTCTGAGTTCCAGGGTTTCTCTGTGTAGCCCTGGCTGTCCTGGAACTCACTCTAGACTAGGCTGGCCTCAAACTCAGAAATCTGCCTGCCTCTGCCTCCCAAGTTTGTTTTTGTTGTTGTTGTTGTTGTACTACGTGTTCTTTTATTGATATCTGAGACTACTGTGACAGAAAAGGGTTCACCACATCGATCGATCGAATTCCTAAGGGGCATTCTCTGGGGACGTGTCACAGTGGGCGTGGTGCTTAGACTCTGCAGGTGTGGCCGTGAGTCACAGTGGGTGGGCTGAGGAGACAACCAGAAGTTTGGCCGCACAGACAGACAGCATCCTGGGAAACGTAGTCCTCCAGCCAGCCCAGCAGCCGGGCTGAAGCTGCAGCCAGCACACAGAGGCCAGAAACCAGAAACCTGATATCTCTGGCCCAGGACAAACCAAACCAAACACAAACACCACGAATAGAGAGTAGAGAGTGGAGTGGATTTTTTGACTCTGGGGGTGTGCTTATGATTCTGGGGGCGTGTCCTAAGGACTCTGGAGGCATGTCCTGAGTCCCAGGAGGCATGTCCTAGGACTCTGGGGGCGTGTCTTGGGTCCCAGGAGGCATGTCCTAGGACTCTTGGGGTTACATGTTGCTCCCTGGTTGCTATAGTTGGAAGGGGAGATTTTCTGTGTTCTTATCTTCAACAGACAACTTCTGCATAGTTACCTTCCTATTGCTGTCATAAAATACACCATGGCCCAGACAAATTATAATTGAAAGCATCAACTTGAGCTTACAGTTCCAGAGTTAGAGTCAATGATGGCAGTATAAACACACGGCAGCAGGAAGAGCTTAGAGCTCACATTTGAACCTCACACCTACCACACTCTACCATATCCAAAAGGGTTAGTTATGTTTTTAACATATAATGCCACAGAAAAAAACAATTCGATTCCACAAAGAATCAGAAAATAGCAAAGAGCGAACAGACCAAAACAAAACCAAAATCCAGCAGGGAAAACATCAAATCTTGTAGATCTTTGTTCAGCTACTTCAGATTATGATGAAATTGCCTGGACTCCAAAGGACATGGGTATGTCCACTCTTCCAAATCTGTCAGCTGTAGCACACACAGCTTCTTTAGGTCAACCCTCTACTTGCCTACAGCTTTCCTCAGACCTGGTCCTAGAATCTCAAATATCCTGTGTATGCTAGTCTATTTTATTTTGTTGAAAGTGGGTTGGCAGGGGTAGAGATCATTCCTTTGTTAAGAGCTCTGTTAGAACCATTTTCATTCCTAGCAGTCACATGATAGCTCACAACAGTCTGTAACTACAGTTCCACAGATATTTATCTAAATAGTTGGGTATAAGCTGGTACCTGGCATTGACTTGAGTGATTACATAAATGATATAAAAAATGTACTTCTGTCCTACAAGGGATCATGAGAAAGTTGTTTGAGCTGCTGTCCTCTTACAGTAAGTGATAACTTGCTATGTAAGGAATGAAAGGTATAATCTAGCTGATAGTTCCATAGAAATACTCCATTATAGTAGGAAATATTTGGGCACAGTGTTGTGAATAGCTTGATAATTGGTCTGAGGTCAGGAATCAGAGATCAAATAGAAACTTACAACAGATTTAAACCTTGAGTACTTGACAACAATTCATTCCTCAAAGAAGGCTCCATTTCCTAAAGGTTGCACAACTCCATAACAGCATCACCAGCTTGGGATCCAGTGTTCAAACACAAGAACTTTGGAGGATATTTCACATTCAAACCATAAAAGTTAATTCTGTAGCCAAATATCAGTGCCCTGACCTAGTAAAACACATTAGATTAGTACAAAGTTTGTTTTCTTGTATAACAGTATCATAAGGGGTTTTTTTTTGTAGGTTTTTTTTTTTTCCAACAATAAAAGAACAAACAAGAGATTCCAATCATTATATAAGAGAAAAGGGTTGAGGCTAGAGAGATGGCTCAGTTGTTAAGAGCACTGGCAGCTCTTTCAAAGAACCCAGGTTCAATTCCCAGCTCCCAAATGGCAACTTACAACTGTCTGTAACTACAGTTTCAGGGATCCAACATCCTCACACAGACATGCATGAAGGCAAAACACCAATGAACAATAAATAAGCAAATAGTAAATAATTTTTAAAAAGAAGTAAATGGTTGACTGATGTGAGACTTCTCTGTTGTGTAACTGCTATTCTAAGTCACCCATGGAACATACCACATATATAGCCATTTGTGGGTGTAAGTAATAAACTAGTTAATTCAGCTAGAGAAACTTAGAATATTTCTTTTGCCTGAAAACACTCTGTTTATACAAAGTAAATACCTATTTGTCTTTCCAGGAAAAATCATGTTAAAAACAAAATAAATGACATGCTTTATTCTCTAAGGTACATGAAGGCTGACAGTTGGCAGTTATGAATCACAGCAAATGCTTTCCTCAGATCATCTAGAGAGTCTTCCTGCATTCCTTTTGTTAGAACTACCTTTTTAATTGTTTGAGAATTTTGTGATATACTGGGATCAAATCTACCACCTCCTATGTTCTCCAATTCCTCTCTCATCCTCTTACCACTTTTCTCTCCAAACCTCATATGCTCTGTTTTGTTTTGTTTTGTTTTCAAACTCTCTGTGTCTATTCAGTGCAGTCTGTTGTGTGCATGAGTGTAGAAGCATCCACTGGAACATGGGTAGCCTCTCAAGGCTACACCACTGACAAAACTGTCTTGCCCATCCACCAAAGCAATCAATTGTCAGTAGCTATTTACATAAGGGTGGATCTTATAGGTTCAGGACTTACATTTGTAATCCAAGTTATTGTAGGTTCATGTGTGCAAGTGTACTATCATGTCCAGCAAATACTGTGCCTAGAGAGTAATCTATTACTATCATTTTGCTAGATAGACTGTGCTGGTTAGTTTTATTGTCAACTTGACAAAACCTAGTGATCCAAACCTGCAGGAATAAGGATCCCTAATAGCAAGTGGAGAAACTTGGGATTAGAAATAAAGAAGATAAGAAATAAAGAAGACAAAAGTAATAGCTGAGAGCAAGAGGTCTTGAATGAGCTGATGACTTGTGCCAAGCAAAATTTATTAAGAAGTACAGCAACAGATATACTATCTGCAGGAGGAAAATGGTCAAGATCAGAAGAGAGCTAAATCAGACAAGGTTGACAAAGAGAACACAGGTCTCAGGCACATTTGCCTTAGAACTGATAACCACAGACCAGGAGAAGAGTCAGGTCCCAGAAATTACAGCCTTGACTCCTTCAAGGCAATGCCTCCAGCCCTGGACTGGCCTTGCCAAGTCCATTCCTGGACAAGGACACAGATCTAAAGATACAGAAAATGAAGTTATCTATTAAATTTTACAAGTCAGATAGCCAAGTCAGCCATCAGCTTCTGAAATGTATTTTTTAAAATAAAATACATTGATGGACTGGAAAGATGGCTTAACAGTAAGGGCACTTGCCGCTTGTATTAGAATTCTCTAGAGAAACAAAAATTATATATATATATATATATATATATGGATTTATTAGAATAGCTTTTTTATTAGAGTAGCTTACAAGCTGCAGTTGTTCAGTTCATAAGGCTGGATGTCTCAGCTGACCTACTATACATCAGAATTCCAAAGAAGTAGGCTCTAATACAAGCAAAGAAGGAGGACAATGAGGAAAGAACAAACACTTCCTTCTTCTGTGTCATTTATATAGGCTGCCACCAGAATGTATGGCCCAGATTAGGGAGGGCCTTCCCACTTCAGATAACTCAATCAAGAAAATTCCCTCACAGATGTGTCCAGCTGCTTTCATTTTAATTAAATCCGGGTGTATTCAAGTTGAGAACCAAGAATGGACATCACACTGTTCTTCCAGAGGATCTGAGTTTGGTTCCTAGAACCCACACAGGCAGCTCACAACAGCCTGTATCTCCAGCTCTAAGGGATGGGACACCCTTTTCTGGCCTCCATAGGCACCAACGGAGAGATGACTCACTCACACAAACACATAAGCATAATTATGACAGGACAAAGATTCCCCCATCTTGTCTCAGCTGGAGCCATCTTTAGTTTAATATGAAACTGACTCCCTTTTCTTACCACCATGAAAAGTCACACGGGAAAGTACCTGATCCTGTTCTAGATAGAAACTCTGGTCGAACATCCAGCTAACTACATGTTTTTGGCTTCAGTTAAAGTGCTTGCTTGCTTGCTCCCCACCACACATCCTCACCACTGCTATCAAGGATGTTGTTTTTCTCTGATCCTCGAATTTAAAGGCTCCCTATTATGTGCACTCAGAGCTACTCTACGAGAAGAGTTTCTCTTCAGGAAGTCACTGCCAGGCTCAATACAAACTCTCAGTTTGGACTTTGGTTATGCTTGGTGGTCTTTGGGCTTCTGCCCTGCAACAATAAATAAATAATTTTTAAAAATTTAAATATATTGAACCTGGTACAGGTGGTTACTAACCTCAGAATAAATTCTGACCTTTGTAATCTAACCTGGATTAACACTGGTCCTGCCCCAGAGCCCTTACATATAAATTATCAATCTCACAGACTCTGTTGAACTTTCATAGATTATACTTATCAGAGGCTTCGATGTCTCCATCTCTGTGGTGGTTTGAGTGAAAATGTCCACAATAGGCTCATAGGGAGCGGTACTGTTAGGAGGTGTGTACTTGTTGGAATAGGTGTGGCCTTGTTGAAGGAAGTGTGTCACAGAGGGTGAGTTTGAGGTTTCAAGTGCTCAAGCTAGGCCGAGTGTCTCTCTCATCCTGCTGTCTGCCAATTTGGCCGTAGAGTTCGGGGCTACCTTACCAGTATCATGTCTGCCTATATACTATCATGTTCCCTGCCATGATGATAATGGAACCTCTGAAATGTAAACCAGTCCTAGTTAAAGGTTTTCCTTTATAAGAGTTTCCATGGTCGTGGTGTCTCTTCATATCAAACGAAACTCTAATACAACATGAAAAACTTTATATTAACATTTCATAACCACCTTAAATATCATCATTAGCTATATATTTCTATATTATTCTCATCTGTACTTCCTATATTCTATATTGTTGATTCTATGAAAGCAGAAACCTAGGAGGTCAGCCTTACTTTCTCTCTCTCTCTCTCTCTCTCTTCTCTCTCTCTCTCTCTCTAGCTCTGAAACTCACTCTATAGACGAGGCTGCCCTCATATTGACAGACATCTGCCTGATCTACACAGTAAGTAGTAGATAATCTTCCCCAATGCTATGAATACAGGCATATGCCAGCATTACTGGCTTTCCTTATATTTACTTGGTCACAAAATCCCAGCTACTTCACTGCTCCGTAGAAGCCCATATTTCTTATCCATGCTACCATTCTATCTTTCTGTCTAACCTAACTGCCCTCTCTATTTGATCTCCCTCATCCTTTTTGTCACAGAAGCCAAAAGTATCCTTTTCAACACAAAGTTGGTCCTATTCTCCTAAGAATGAAAGTTCTTCAGTGACTTTCCACTACTCAAGGGCAAAATTGGCCTCCATATGGACTTTGGGATCTGTCTCCCTAAACACTGTGTTCTTATCACATTAGACTCTCGGACCTTGAAACTCTACACCTTTTACTTTTTCAGCTAGCTCACCCTCCAAACTCAAGTTCAAGCTCACATGAGGTTCATTTTCTCAGAAGACAGCAATAGAACATTAATCTCAGTTTATTCTTAGGATACTCTGGAATTCTTCATGGACTCACTTGCCTTTGCTGCTCACATAAATATCTTTGTTAATTATGCCACCAAGACTCATAACCCAAGTTTATCTAACAGTTCTCTGATGATAGTGATTGTATCTGTTTCATGCACTAGTCATACTAAGGACTCAGAACTCAAATATTTATTGAACAAATGAAAACTCTCATTATCTGAACTTTTCTGGTCACTGTCCAGAGTTTGTGCCCTCAAATGAAGCATAAATTTATCTAGATTACTCTTCTTTATTGACTTAGTTTTGTTTCTGGGAGCTGTGAAAAAATACCCAGACAAAAACAATTTAAGAGAAAGGGGTTTATTTCAGCGCACAAATCAAGGGTATAGGCCATTAGGGCAGAGAATTCACGGCAACAGAGCTTGAGACAGCTAGTCACATCATACCCATAATCAGGAAGAAGAGAGCAATAGATGCCTTGTTCAGCTCGTTTACTCCAATTACAGTCCAGGATCCTGACCCAGAGAACTGTGTCACCCACAGTGGATGGGTCTCCTACCTCAACATCAAAATAATCCCCCAGGGGCAGAGTTAGAGACTGGTGTCCTAGGAAATTCCAGATTCTGTGAAGTTGACAATAACATTGTCTTATGTGTCATCTAAGTTGCTTTTCTCAAGGAACATTATTGTAGGAGTACTAATTATTTTTAGAGGAGACATTTTGTCTTAGCCATCCATGTTGTTTGTGATAGGACCTAGATATCCAGAATTAGGTTGTTAATAGTGTTTCTTAGTAAGGCTATCTCTTTTTGCTGTCATCACAACTTGTCATGTTAGCTGAATGGTAGAGTTCAGATTATAGGATCCAGAGGTGGCAGATAACTGTAATAAAATCATGTTTTCTAGACGTAGCAGGGCAGTTACTCATGTGAATTTACAGTAGTTATGACAGCATGCATAGGACCTGAACAATATCAAGCCAGACAAAATCCCAACATGGAAGCAGGTAGTTGTCACAATGTCCTATCACTATCTGAGAAGCTCATTGGCAGTTTGGTGCCTGTCAGCCTGGGCTACACACAGTCTGAGTTTCAGGAAAGCCTGGGCTACACAGAGAAGGCCCTGCCTTGACAAACAAAAACAAAAACAAAATAAACAAACAACAAAAACCACCACTCATTTAGGGTCACAGTGCAATAGTGGAATGTTATCCTGGTACATTGTATTGTCACCATGGAGCATTGATATATCATAATAAGGCAAAGTGATGGCACAAGGTAGTGTTTTATACCTGTTTACACTTTGAAGTTACAGTGAAGCATTGTGACATCACAATGGACATTGAAATAGTAGAACTGAGCATTGTGCTGTCACAGTGAAACTCTGTGAACATAATAGGTTTTGTAATGTCAGAATGATACAGGGATGTTGTTAGCATCAAGCCTGAACTCTGAGTGATGTCATATTCAGGTGACCTGCGACCTCTACCTCATTACCAAGACAACCGCCAAACCTTCCCATGATTCACCTGACAACCTCACCTGTTACCTGCAGACGAATACGTCACAGGAGATATAAATATTCAGGGCGAGCGACATATCTCTCTCCCCCCCCCCCCCGGCCATCTTTCTCCCCACTTCTTCCCCATCCTCTATCCAAATAAATCCACTTTCTCCTGTGGAATCAGCTAGTCTGGTGTGGTCTGTTTTAAGCCGTGCACCGCTGTAACCCTACATTGGTGCGTTGGGCCAGGCCCCAACTCCTCAGGCAACCGTGCTGGCACCTGCCATCGCAGCGGGCCACCGCTCCACTGCTGTCCACTACGAAGCTCGCCAACGTCTGCTGTACATATGCCGCAACCCCACGCAGTTCCCTGCACGGTCCCCTGCCATCTGCTGTTCGTAAGCCGGGACCTCACTTGGTTTCCTGGGTACCCGCGCTGACTTGCTGATTCCACCTCGGTTACTAGACTGCCCACACCCTCGCAAACACACACCAGCTAATTAATTGTTAAGGAGCTTCTGGGTGGCAGGAGGAACCCCAAATGTTTGAGCAGAGTCTGGCCAGCACTCACCGAACTAAGGGGTTGGCTTGTTTGCCCCAGTCCATATGACTGGCCTCTAGGCGTTGGCACATTGTGTGATTTTTCCCCCGAGCTCTGACGGCTCCTGGGCTGATTCACTTCTGATGGACTGAATCAGCTGGGGCACTCGGTTTTTTTTTCGTGACGACTTAAAACTCCTGATTTGTGCCCGCTGCTTTTCGTTATTGATATTTCTATCAGGACACTGATTGAAAATTAATAACGACTGACTATCACACAATGGGTTCAGCTTCTTCGACTGTGCCGCCTCAAACTCCACTGGGTTGTCTACTAAAAAACCTCAATTCGTTAAACCTACCGTTCAAACTGAGAGCTCCCAAACTGGTACGCCTTTGCAATAAGGTCTGGACTCGGTACCCTTGAGATAATGCTTTGAAATGGCCACTTAATGGCACCTTGGACCCAATCATTTTAACGGGTCTTAATACATACTGCTGGCGGTCTAATAACTGGAATGAAATTCCCTACATTCTTGCATTTATCTATCTCCGTTACACACCTTCCATGTGCTCTACTTCTCTGCCTAACGTTCTCTTAGCCATGACTCCTGCCCATCCCCTTTAGAGGACCCAATGCCTTTAGATCCAGCTGATGAAACCACCTCCACACGCAGACGCAGACCTGTTTCGATGCCGCGGATAACCCAAATCGCTGCCCGGCTTCTTCCTCTCACCAGGGTACCTCTGAGCCCACTGGCTCAACCTCCCCAGATCCCTCCCCTCCTTCTGTGCCAGTTGCAGGCCATACCAACCGTCCTGCATTGGCCCCAACTTTCACCCCCGCTATCACGTGCTCCAAGGCCAAACCTCCAACCCCTCCTTCTCCTCCAGAGACGCCTAAGCCAGCGTCTGTCCTACCTCTAAGGGAAGTGGCTGGTGTAGATGGCCTAGTCAGAGTACATGTCCCTTTCTCACTGAGTGAACTATCCCAGATAGAGAGCAGACTGGGTTCCTACACCTCTAACTCTTCAGCTTTCATCAAAGAATTTCAATACATTTCCCAGTCCTATAGTCTGACTTTCCATGATGTTCATATGATTCTAACTAACAATTTGCTTCCTGATGAATGCAGGCGAGTTTGGGAAGAGGCAAAAGCGCATGCAGATCAGATTCATCAAACAGACAGACATATCCAATCGGATCTACAGCGGTTCCTGACCAGGATCCTCAATGGGATTACAATTCAGCAGGAGGTATCTTAGCCAGAGATACATTTATAACATGTCTTTTGGCAGGACTAAGGAAGGAGGCGTTAAAGCCAGTAAACTTTGAGAAACTCCAGGAGATTGTCCAGGAGAAACAAGAGAACCCATCTCAGTTCCTAGAACGCCTTACAAAGGCTTTATTGCAGTATACCAACCTGGACCCTGAAAACCCAGAAGGTAAACAACTTCTTATGACCTATTTTTTTTCCCAGAGCTATCCTGACACAAAAACTAAGCTCAAGCAACTGGAGAGGGGCCCTCTAACTCCACAGGCAGAAGTCTTAGCGCTGGCCTTCAAAGTGTACCATGAGAGGGATGAAAAAGTCCAGAAACAGAAATACCATATGCTGGCAAAGGCTGTCCGACTAGTCTCAGCCACTACCCCAGACTCTTGGTCTTCTAAGGCTCAGAGACCACCTGGCTCCTGCTATAAATGTGGTCAATATGGTCATTGGGCAAAGGCCTGTCCCAACCCCAGCAAGCCAAGGGGACCATGTCCTAAGTGCCATCAGAGGGGACACTGGGCTGATGACTGCCCTCAGGTCGCTCAGAACAGAGGGACGTCACTGCCAAAAAACCCCTCAGCTGACCTTTTAGGCTTGGCTATGGAAGATTGAAGGTGCCTGGGCTCCCATGACCCGACCACGCCCATCACTAGCAGGGAGCCTCAGGTAGATATTATGGTATATGGGAGAACCATCTCCTTCCTCTTGGACACTGGAGCCACCTACTCGGTCCTGATAGAATATTGGGGGCCTACATCACCTTCGCATTCTCCTATTGTCGGGGTAGGAGGACAACCTTACCTTCCCCACCAGACCCCCCCACTTAGTTGCATTTTTAGGGTGTACCTCTCACTCATTCTTTTTTGGTAGTGCCTACATGTCCTGTCCCTTATTGGGAAGAGATATTTTAGCTAAGATGGGAGCTTCTATTTCTTTGCTCCCCCAATTCGCCTGAGCCCAAGCTCGCCAGCAGTTCCTCTGCTCCTCCTTTTAGCCAGTCACCCTACTAACACTAATATGTTATTTCCCTTACCAGCTTCTCTTGGTTCTTGGCATCCGGCTATGGAGTAGTTCCCTGGTCCTGTTTGGAGAGACTGTTATTTGTGAGTGTATCTTAAACCTCATACACCTAGATGCAAAGGCTGACCTGGATAGAAACACATGTCTAGTCCAGTGAGGTTGAGCTCAGCTGCCACCATCCCTAGACCTGTTATCCCATTTAAATATTATGTTCTCTATACTTGCTTTCTTTTTGCCCAGATAGAAGAGTACTGGTCTTCTCAGATACATATGCTAGGTCCATGGACCAACCACTTCTACCAACACTGCAAGACACTCGCTTCTACATCCAAAGCCTGCAAGATTCCAGCTATGGTGCTTCAGAACTGACAGGTACCAGGTGTTCTGACAGCTAAAGAAGATGGTCTTCGCCAGTTCTCCCAGGAAAAGTGCCACTTTGAGAACCTGAGACACCCCTTGGGCCATCCTCCTGATATTTTTTTTAACCAATTTATTACTCAGTTCCTGTTACAGGATTATCAGCTGCTGTCCACACATCTATGGAGCAGGCCCTAATGGTGAAAGTCAGCTACTCCCTTCAACGGACTACGGCCCTACACAGCAGGAAGCAGTTTAAGAGACACAACGCCCCAACTCCTCTTTCACCATCAGCTCCCCCTTTTTTTTTCCTTTCTTTTTATAATAATAAGAAGGGAAGTATGTTAGCATCAAGCCCGAATTCTGAGTGACGTCATATTCAGGTGACCTGCGACCTCTACCTCGTTACCAAGACAACCGCCAAACCTTCCCATGATTCACTTGACCACCTCACCTGTTACCTGCAGACGAATACATCACAGGCGATATAAATATTCAGGGCGAGCGACATCACTCTTTCTCTCTCTCCCGCCATCTTTCTCCCACTTCTTTCCCCATCCTCTATCAAAATAAATCCACTTTCTCCCATGGAATCAGCTAGTCTGGTGTGGTCTGCTTTAAGCCGTGCGCCGCTGTAACCCTACATATGTCACCTTAGAAAGCTGTAATGTTCTAACGGACAATGATAATGTCACAAAGGAGCATTGTAACATTCTCTGCCACATTATGTTGGCACAATGTGAGTAATGTGACGTCCCAGTTGAGGTATTTTATGTAAAACTGGAGCTTTGTAATACCATAATTCATATTCTGATGGTACAAATGGACAATGGCATGATAAGTAGCATTTGGATGGCAGATTGAAATATTGCTAGCATTAAAAAAAATTAAATTGTCGGGCGGTGGTGGCGCATGCCTTTAATCCCAGCACTTGGGAGGCAGAGCCAGGCGGATTTCTGAGTTCGAGGCCAGCCTGGTCTACAGAGTGAGTTTCAGGACAGCCCGAGCTACACAGAGAAACCCTGTCTCGAAAAACCAAAAATAAAATATAAATAAATAAATAAATAAATTATCAGAATTCTCCTTTGTGATATCACATTAGAATATTATGTTAGCATACTGAAGAATTGTAATGTTCCATGGGGGCATTAACATACCATAATTTGTCTTATAATGGTACACATGGGCTTGTTAGGAAAGTCAGAAGTGAAAGCTGGCGTATAGCCTGTAGTCATGATGGAGGGGGAGGGAAAAGCCTCTGCTGGTAGGCAGAGCACAAAAGTGATTCTTGGGGGGAGGGGTAAAGAGCGGAGATTACGGAGTCTCTGCCAATCTTGTCTTTGAGCTAGAGAACACGTGGGGAGAGAAGAGAGAGAGAGAGAGAGAGGAGAGAGAGAGAGAGAGAGAGAGAGAACCTAGTCTTTTAAACTAGGTAAGTTAGACTGTAGCTAAGAATTTAGAGAAAAACTTTATCCAGGAACACGAGAAAGAGAGACAGAGAGAGGAGAGAGAGGGGGGTGGAGAGAGAGAGATGTTACTCACGGTTTTCTGCAGGCACCAGCTGGGGAGCGGTCTTAGAGCTGGCTCTGCATGCATTGTCCACCACTTAGCAGGGGAAAAATTGATGGTTCGTGCTCCTCAGGTGCATGTGAGGGCGTGGAGTTATTTGTTGTGTTGAGCTGTGAGTCTCCACACGTTTTCTGTTCTTCGCAAACAGAAGCACTGGGAGGTTTTACTCAGCTTCATTCCACAAAGCGGAGCAGAGCTCGAAAACCGCGGACCTTGAGGTCGTTGTCTCTATTTGGAGCCTCCAGACGCCACAGCGTGGGGAAAGCACAACAAAATAGAGACGGGGGCGCGAAAGCGGAGCTGCGCAACCCGGCGGCTTGCGTGCTGAAAGGCAGGCGGCCCTGGCTTGTGGGGAGTGTTTACCTTTAACAGACTTGGGCGGTCTGGTTTTTGAAGTCCATGGGTGTGTGTGCCTCGTGTTGAGTGCCAGCTGTGGGTTAAAAAACGTGCGGGGCGGGCAGCTCAGGCCCGCCCTTGTGGTGGCAGTGGCCCCGTCCAGCGGGGCGGCCTGCCAGCCGGCGTGGCTGCAGGGGCGGAGTCTCACAGGCCAGCATTGGAGGCCTACCCGGGCCGCCGCAGGGGCAGCCCACAGGCTGACGGCGGCAAGAAAGGCGGAGTCTGACCCGCAGCGGAGCCAGAGTCCAGGGCCGGAGCCAGAATTCAGGGCCGGAGCCAGAATCCAGGGCCGGGGTCCACTCAGCCTGCACGGCAGAGTCCCAGACTGGAGCTTTTCCCGTGGCAAAGGTTCCCACATGGATGAGAAAGTCTAGAGTCCCAGATGCTAGAAGCAGGCCCGAGAAGACATGGACTGAGCTTCTAAGGAGTAGCTTTATTGATCATGACGATAGTTGTATCTGGATGATGTGCACTCCCTGGCAAATGTCCAGAGGGGCTCCCTTATATTTGGGAGTGGGAGAGAGGAGGAGCTAGGGAGGAGAAAACTTAATTAGTTATGTCCCCCAGCCTTATTAATATGTAAATAGGACTGTTAGTCACGCCCCATACCTGTTTCTTATGTGACTGAAGGTTCAGGTTAAATGGAGATGAGCCGAATTTTAGGGCCCTGGGTTCTGGGGGTGTGGCCAAACACCTGTAGTCTCAGGGTTCCAGGCCAATGGAAACCCTTCCACTGCCTGACAGTTATATACTATTGTGATGGCACCATGCAGTACTCTGAGGACATAATGAATTTTCATAGTGACACAATGCAATATCGTAATGTAATAAATCAGCATTGTGATGACATTATCTAGCATAGTGATGATACAATGGAGCTTTTTGAGGTCATAAAACCACATTATAATACCTAAATTCAGAGGTGTTTAGTTATTGTTCAACATTTTCATAGCATTGAAAGTGGAGCATTGTGTTGACACGTTATTTTATTGTATTGCCACAACACAGCATTGTGATGTCAAAACTGACCATTAGGAAGGTCCAAAAGAGGTCAGCTGTCATAATTCAGGATTGTGATGACACAATGGAACATTCTCATATCACAACAGAATACTGTGATGCCACATTGGAGCACTGTGAGTACACACTATTTTGATGAGATGCTGATGTCCTGTAAATTAATGGAGTACTGTGATGATGACAAACACTGTATTGACTTACACAGTTGTGATGACATAATATAGCATTGTTATGACATAATACAGCACTGCACTTGCAACTGTTACAATCCAGTATAGTAGACACAATGGAACTTGGTGATATTACAAAGCCACATTATCATACAATGTGCCGTAACACAGACTTTAACCCCAGCCATTGCAATAACTAGCCTAGCCCTAGTCCTAGCTCTAGTCTTACTTCTAAACAAAGCCACAACTGTATTAAACCCTAACATGATCTCAGACCTAATTGTAACCCTTTACTATCTGTAGTGGTTTTAATATGCTTGGTCCAGGGAGTGGCACTAATAGGATGTGTGGCCTTGTCGGAGTAGGTGTGGCCTTGTTGGAGAAATGTGTTACTGTGAAGAGAGGGCAATGAGACACTCCTCCTAACTAAATGGGAGTCAGTCATCTCCCATCAGCCTTCAAATGAAGATGTAGAACTCTCATCTCCTCCTGCACCATGCCTGCCTGGATGCTGCCATACACCCACCTTGATGATAATGGACTGAACCTCTGAACCTGTAAGCCAGCCCCAATTAAATGTTGTCCTTAAAAGAGTTGCCTTGGTCATGGTGTCTGTTCACAGCAGTAAAACCCTAACTAACTCTAATCTTCCCAAGTTAGTTTTCATCATAATACTTTAGAACAGAAACAGAAAAATGAATAAGACTATTATCCTAGCTTCAACCTTAAACAAATTTAACATTAAACTTTAGACCTAACCCTAAGCATTACTCAAACCAACCTTACCACTAAGCTTAAGCATAAACTCTCTCTAACCCTAATAATAATCCTAACTCAAATGCTGACCCAAGTACTACCATCAGACCAAACTCTAATGTAAATTGTACATTTAGCTTGAGCCTTAACCAAGTCCCTAACATAACCTAACACTGACAATAGCCTTAGAATTACACTAAAGCTTAACCCTAAACCACACAAACCGTAGATGTACTGTAATCCTAATACAAACTCTACTTCTTGTTCTAGCCCTAACTTTACCCTATGCTCAGCCCTATACTTAATTTAAACCCTAGTCTTAATCTAACCATAAACATACTATATACATTTATAATAACCTTAATCCAAACTCGAACTTAACCCCTAACATTCACCTTATCCCTAACTTTACACTTAACTGTAGCCTATTCCCAACCCTAAACCTTACTATATATAATCTTAGCTCTAAACCATCACCATCCAATCCAGAGCTCTATTACTCTAACACTAATATTAACATTTAACAGTAACCCTAAATTCTATCCCTACTATAGCCATTACTCTATCACTAATCCAAATCTCAACAGTGCAAATAACCTTAATTTTTGAATTCTAGCCCTCATAACTGTTACCCTGACTATAATTCTAATTCTCAATCTAATTTAACCATAACACTAAACTCTACCTCTCACACTAGAAAAACCCTATCTATAACTCTAACACTAATCCAAAAACTCAGCTTAACTAAAATCCTAATGACAACATTGGCCCTACTCTAATCCTAACCTCATACTGAAAAGTAAGCCTAACTCTAACCCTAGTCCTAATACTAACACTTAAATCTAATTCTAGCTACAAGGCAAACCCTACCACTAAGCCTACCACTAAGCATAGCTTTATCCCTAACCACAACCACATTCCTAACCCCAATCATAGATCTAACTTTAAAAATAACCCCATTCATATCCTGATTCTAAACTCAACCCTAACCCTAAAACTAAACTTAGCCTTATCTCTAACCTTAATCCTGACCCTAATCCTAACCTTTACTCTAACATATCTAGCCCTACTCCTAAGCTTAACCCTAGTCTTTCCCAAACTTAAATCCTAAACAATAACTCCAAACTCATTCATTATACTAACTCTAACATTAACACTAGCTGTGGTGGTTTGAATATGCTTGGTCCATGAGAAGTGACACTAGTAGGTGTGGCCTTGTTGGAGTAGGTGTGGCCTTGTTGGAGGAAGTGAGTCACTATGGAAGTGGACTTTGAGGTCCTATGCTCAAGCTCAAGAAGAGCCAGTCCTTTCCTTGTTTCCTTCAGAATAAGATGTAGAACTCTCAGTACCTTCTCCAACATACCTGACTGGATGCTGGCATCCTTCCTGCATTGATGATAATGGACTGTACCTCTGAACCTATAAGCCAGCCCCAATTAAATGTTGTTCTTTATATGAGGGGCTTGGTCATGGTGTCTGTTCACAGCAATGAAAACTCTAACTAAGACACTAGCCTAACTCTAACCATAACACTAACCTTAACTTTAACCCAAACTTACCTAAATCCTAAATCCTTAATTCTAAAAGATTAAGGATTAGAGTCTCTCACTCTAATCATAAACATAACACAGTACAAACAATAAAAGCAACATAATCTAACTCAAGCCCTAACCCTAAACTAGCCCTATCCATAACCCGAACTTTAGCTTTAAACCTAAACTTAACCTTTATACAAGCTTAATAGTATCAATAACTATAATCAGACATAACACCAACTCTAACCCTAAAACTAACCCTATTCATACCTGTGCCACTAAACTTAACACCATAAACATGACACTAGCCTAATATAAAACTTAATTCTAACTCTAATTCTAACCATATACTTAACCAAACCCTAATCTTACATTAGCCTAATCCTAACCTATAGTCTAGCATTAACACTATCCTAACTATAACCCTAACAATGGCTTAGTCTTTGCCCTGACCCAATCCTAACAATAACACTATTCATAACTCTAACTTCCAGCCCACCCTAATAGTAATTGCCTAAACATTCACCCTACCATTTACCCTGGCATTAACCTAACGCTATATATATAACCACAATTCTAATATTACCGTAGCCCAAATCCCAATCCCTAATTCTAACCATAACCTTAAAAGTATTCCTAACTTTAATCATATTCACAAGCCCAACACTAACCCTATACCTAACTTTCTAATTGTATTCCTAATGTAACCTTAACCCCTCATCCTAAACTAACCTTTAAAAGTATCTTTTATTTCCCTCAGTCTCCTAACCTAGGCCTAGTCCTGGGAGCTTCTGGCCTCTGTACAATCTTATATAGGCCAAGAATGTTTTGCCTCTGAGACTTACTGTTGAATAAGCTCACCCTTTCCACCTTTTTCTGAACTCTTGCTAGCTGGCTCAACCCAGCTATTCTGGTTTGAACTCCTCTTCTAGCTGACTTATTCAGTCTGGCTTCTCTCTCAGCTCTGAATTGCTCTGCTGTCCTCAAATTAACTTTAGCAATCTTTTCTAATCTTCTGGACCCTTCTTATTTCTAGCTCATTCTGTCTTCACCTTCGTCTAGCTTGTTTTCTCTTCAACCTGTCTCTGTAAAACTCTCCTGGTGAAGCTGCCTCCTCCTTTTTCTCTCTCTGTGTTGCTCTACTCTCCCTCTCAACTCTACTGTACTGCTCTTCACATACACTACTGTATTTCTGTACTGCACTCTCTTCTTCCTGGTCTGTCTGTCTCTTCCTTAAGTACCTTCTCTTTCCTCTCTCTTAAGACTTGGGCATATCCTGTTCTGTCAAATCTTTCTCTGATTCTTCACTTTGCCACTCAATTAAACATCACTTTCGAACATGGGTGCTTTCTTCTACAAACTAACTTTACCTATCTATATTCAAGACAAAGGGATTAAAGGTCTATGTTAAGGGTTGAGCCACACCCTAACTAGAAACAGGTTCAAATATCCTGTAATACTAACCTATGAAGTAGCTGTAACTCCAATACTCACCTAGATCTTAGTCTAGATCTAACCTTAATCATAAAAGCTTATACACAGGTGCGGGAAGTGCTGTTGGGTGGTTGATTTGGGTCCAAACTTATTGTGGGTAACTCTACAAAACAATTCTACTTACTTCTATCATGATTGATTTCCAAGGGCACAGAACATAACAGAATATGTAATCAATCTTGACATTAAAACATTTCCTAGTAACAGCAGAAACATATGAGAAAGTTTCCTTATAACAGTAGGCTAGCCAGGTAACTGTTACCTAGGCCTTAATATTATACCTAGGTCCTAACAAAATCTATTTATCTATTAGAAAGAAATGGGCACAGAGTCCCATGCCTAACTAAGAAAATATTTGCAATTTATTGCTGCTGGAAAATGGAAAAATCAGTTCTATCTAATGAGGTGTGTGGTGGTTTAAGTAGGAATGGCCCCCCATAGACCTGTGTGTTTGAGTGCTTGGCCCATAGGGAGTGGCACTATTGGAGAGGCAACATAGCATTGTTGAAGTAGGTATGGTTTTGTTGGAGGAAATGTGTCACTGTAAAGGTGGGCTTTGAGGTTTCCTACTCAGGCTAGTCCCAGTATGACACACAGTCTCCTGCTGCCTGCAGATCAAAATGTAGAACTCTTGGCTCCTCCAGTACCATCTCTGGCTGCATGCTGCCATGCTTCCCTCCACAATGATAATGAACTAAACCTCTGAAACTTTAAGCTACCCTCAATTAAATTGTTATAGTTCAAAAATCCAAAACAACCCAAGCAGACACAAACAAGAGTCATCAAATAAGCTCTTTATTTGAATTAGGCAGCAAAAACTGACCAGTCAGGGACAACAGCAGACTTGGGAACTGACTATATGTTTGAACGTTCATCTTAGTATTTAAGCAGATGAGAAAAATTTATCGTACTCAGAATGATGCTGATCAATTAGGAGCACAAAACAGATTGGGAGCTGAACTGTGACCCTGAGCCAGAATGTTACAGAGATTTTAAGCTTCAAAACCACACACATCTATGCTAAGTTATCCCACCAATCAGGATGTCCAAATAGACTTCCTTAGGAATATGTCTTTGTGGTACACTTATCCTGTTCCCATTCATTGGATTATTCAACTGTAGCAGGCCAACTTGTCTGTTATTCATGTCTCTTTCTGCCAAGCAGGATGCCAGTTACCCAGGGAGGTCTTGGAAGCTTAAGCTTTATTTGACCCTTATTTAAAATAAAAGTTTTATTCAAAACAGCTTCAGTTTGGTTCCTTCTTACACCACTTGTCTTTGTACATTATTCAAATTCTTGTTTATCTGTTTCAGAGTAAAGGGGATTATATTGGATTCTTAGGACCATGAGCTTAACTGAGTTGAGAATGCAAGGCCCTATGAGGAGCAGCTCCAGCTCAGAACTGGCAAGGGCATCCTGCTAGCTCTGAGACTGGCTGAGAAAAGAAAGCATCTCCAGTCAGAACTCCAGCTATGCATAGCCAACAAATCCTTTTGGCTACAAAATCCTCTGGACTTATCACTCCATCGTTTCAAATAGCATAGATAGAAATTTATATTACAGTTTGGTTATACAATCCAATGTAACTTATAAAGAAAGACAGATGCCTTACCTGCTCAAACAGAAAGCAGAGAATCATCTTTAACTGAATTGTGCATACTGCACCTTCCATACATATGTTATTGCAGAAATGTGTATCACCTGTAAGAGTTACATATTTACAGATACCAATGAAGTCAATGCAGTCATGAAGAGATCTACCCTCAGGGGTGCTAAAATGCTGAGATGCTGAGACATATTTATTTCATTATGCTGCTTGATCCTACCTCATACCTACTTGATGCTGTTTCCTCAAAAAAATCTGTATCTGAGACAATTCCAAAACAGCTAAATTGTCCAGCATCATAGACTATTCCAGTCAGGACTTGAGTTAAGCCCTGAACTTTCTCAGCATACAGAGACTGGACAGCAAATGCTACAGCTAGCTTTCTTAAGACTGACCAATATCTGAATTTGGGAGGTGGGGGGCAAAAAGAAAATGATGCCCCAAATCAGCAAGAAGCAATTTTAAGAGAGTGATGCCCCATCCCCAAGAGTTTAGGGTAATTAAGAAACACAAGTTAATAGTCAGACAATCAAATTCATGGTCAAGTTTAGTTCATTACAGAAATGTTTTCAAACAGATAGTAAATAGCTAGAAACAAGCAACATTTGCCTATTCAGATATACTATATAAGTCTTCAAAAACATCAGAGGTCTACAAAATATTCATTTAAAGATGTTTTATTATTAAAAGGTCTTTTGACAATGAGACAGGTCTGCTCCTGGCAGTACTCCCCACTCTACTTCCAGGAAGATGATGAGCATTGAAGAATTTCCATATGGAGTTTGCTTCAAAAGTGACAAACTAGCCACTTGGTGAGAAGCTGCCCTTGCTTCAACTGCTGAGAGTATGCTGTCCAAGCTGGACAAATGGGATGCAGAGAAGTCGACTGCTGAGCATTGCCAAGACAAGATAAACAGTCCTTCAAAATTCCTACTTCACAGAAAAATCTGTCAGATACTCTGGGCCAGAAGGCCAAAGATGGATGCTGCTACAACACAGAGAAACTTCTGTGACTGTCCAGGCAACCAGCTCTTCTGTCTTTTCTGTTGTTTTGGATGCTGCTTGATCTGCACTTCCTACATATTCAGATACTATTTATTCCTTCTTAGGTCTCTGATGGACAACTAGATAGTTATAGTCTCACAATTAAGCTTAAGTTGTTTAAAATGTAAGAAAATGTTCTTAAGGTCTGAGAAGAGTTTTTAGGTTGGTAATACAAGACATAATAGAAATTGATTTAAGTATAGAACTCTGAAGTCACCAAGATATTAGAATACTTTCTCCAAGGTTGAAAAACACATATGGAATGAACATTGTGAATGTAAATCTTACCTGATGGTTTTCATAATTGTTATTATTGTATAGTTTTGTATGTTAGAGAAAGAGCCCTTCTTTTGGACAAAAAGGGGGAAATGTGGAGGGAATCTTTATGTACTGTGTGGAAGCATCACCTGTCAAATAAAAAGACTATGGCCAATGAGCTGAGGCAGGATTAGAAGGTAGGAAAGAGGATCCTGGGAAATAGGCATGGAAGATTTGTCATGAACACTAATGAAAACAGATGCATGGAACTGTAGAGAGGTAACTGACCACATGACATGACTTAGTGTGGTTTAAACGGGATAATTGAGTTATAAGCTAGTGGAAGCAAGCCAAAGATGTTCACACAGGTATCTGTTTGAATAACAGAATGCTCAGAGTCATTATTTAGGGAACTTGTACATAGGAACTTGCCCATAATTACAGGTATTTAGCATGATTACAAATACCGTTCTGAACATCATATAGAATTTGATCATTTTTTAAACTAACCCTAACAGTTTACAATGAAATGGCAACTTAGAAATTAAAGCTCTTTAAGTATTGAGATATCACTTTAAAACATAGAGACTGGAAACGTACTTGTTTCTTTGATCCTTACATGGTATATTATTATGGAACACAACAGGTTTGTTGTTGTTGTTGTTGTTATATGATGCAGTTTACCAAAATAGGTATAGCTTAACAATACTATTAAAAACAAGGAGATCAGCGATATGTCTTTAAATCAGCTTCTGTTAGGCTGAATAGGCTAATAGACATTTTTAAGACACTGATTCTCAATTTTTAAAAATGCTACAACTCTTTAATATTCAAGTTCTTTGTCAGACTGCATAAGGTCAATGTTTTATTGCATTATAAAATAGAAAATTTTCAGTCTCTGGTGTTCAGTTGTGGTCCTAATTTTTATTCTTTATCCATTCATCCATTAGAATAAAATACCTGAGAAACTTTTAAATGCCCCATAGCTTTATAAATTAAACTTTTTAAAAGCTGTTTTTAAAATATACAGTTTTTAAAACTTTCTGTAAATTTTTAAAACTTTCTTTAAATAAGTTTAGAATCAATCGTGTATTTTGAAATATCAAAATAAAATACCATTTTAAAAAGTAAAGACAGAGCACAATAACGTTTAGAAGGCAAACTAAGTTTTAACAGTGTAAACACAGTGTTTCTAAAATCAATACCAAGTGGGTTACTTTTATGTTACAAAGTTTGGCTGCCAGCAAGAAGAGTTCTTGCATGGAGGTGCAGCTTTAACAACTCTTCCTCCTCCTCTCCTTGTTCTCCTCCTCTTCCTCTTTGGTTTTTAAGAGAGGACAGAAATTATATAAAAATCTTATCCCAGCCAGGCAGTGGTGGTGCATGCCTTTAGTCCTAGCACTTGGGAGGCAGAAGCAGGTGATTTTCTGAGTTTGAGGCCAGCCTGGTCTACAGAGTGAGTTCCAGGCCAGGGCTATACAGAGAAACCCTCTCTCAAAAAAACAAAAAAATAAAATAAAATCTTATCCCAATGTAAAAGTATCTTTGGAGATCTGTTTCCTTGGTTGGCTCCTGACATGTGCTGCTGTCCAGAATAGATCCAACCCTGAGCTATGTGTTTTAAGTTAACTTTTGTTACAGATGACAGATTTTTAACCTTATGCGAGCCAATAATAACCATACAAGCCAATAGTCTATAACCAAGACATACAGAACATTAGAAACTCATACATTTAAGATCAGACAGAAACAAACATGTAGTGGCCACATACATCTATGTTTAAAACAGGCAGACACAATTTTCCTTACTTCTTTCAGCTGTAATTTCAAGGGAGCAGCACTTTGCTACTTGCTGAATTAAATTCTCATGGGAACAGTGACTTTGTAGCAGGAATAGCCACCAGCTTCCTTACAGGAGAAAGCTGAGGAGCTGCTGATGCTCCTTTAAGAGTAACTTGTACAGATCAGGCAGGAGGCAGGGATTCACTAGCAGTGATTGGCTCCTAGCTGCAGATGCAGGGCTCCAAGGGCAGTGCCAATTTATCAGATTTTTGTTATCTCAATTCAGCCATAATTTTTTCACGATCATCCTTGAGATGTGTTAAAACTAAGTCAAAGGGTGAATGGCCAACTGATAAAGTTTGGCCCATTTCTCCAAATATGAAACAGATTAACAATCAAACTAAACAAAACTATGAACACATTAGACATACCAGGTGTTCCCCCAGTAGAAACCAGTGAGAGGGCAAGACATCTCCTGTACAACTCTGACCCCTACTGAAAATGGAAGTTTTATGCAAAGGGCTTCAGTTTGGTTCCTTCTTACAAAATGTTTTCCTTTATAAGAGTTGCCATGGTCATGGTGTCCCTTCATAGCAATGAAACCCTAAAACAGAATAACAACAACTACTACTAACCTAACTATGAGCATAATCCTAGTCCCAATCTGTAGCACAAGAACTCTAACCCAAACTCCTAACTATATCACTTACCCCAACCTAACCCCTAAACCCACAACTATGTATTCAAGATTCTATATTTTCTCAAATGTATATATTGGGCATTCTTATAAACAAAACAAACAGATCAGGTGGTTGCAGTTTTATTGGCTTATACATGGGTCCTCAATTCTATGTATCTATTTTTTGTGCCGATATTATGCTGTACTTATTACAGCATAATTACTACAGCATTATTACTCTGTAGTATCTTAAAATCAGTCATGAGACTATTTCAAAAAGTATCTTTTTAAAAAGATTTATAAGTGCTTAGCATTCATGTATGTATATATACCATATATGACTGGTACCCCTGTAGGCAGGAAAATGGTGTCACATTCTCTGGTAATGGAGTTACATTTGGTTAGAAGCCACCACTTGGTTGCTAAAAACTCGACTTGGGATCTCTACAAGTGTTCTTAACTGCTAAGCCATATCTCAATTATTTATTATTATTATTGTTGTTCAGTATTTCTGTGGCTACTTAGCGTGTGTATGTGTGTCTGTGTGTGTGCTTCCATATTAACTTTAGGATTATTTTCCTATTTCTGCAAAGAGATTTTGTAATTTTATTGAGATTACCTTGAAACTGTATTGTTTTGGTAGGATAGCTATTGTTACGATAGTAATTCTTCTGATCCATGAACACAGAAAGTCTTTTCATCTTCTAGTACTTTCTTTGACCACTTTGGTTTAAACTTTTATCATTTTCATTGTAAAGATCTTTTACATTAGTTTTATTCCAAGGGTTTTTTTTTTTTTTTCCCACCTTAAAGATTATAGTGAATGGGGTAGCTTCCTTGATTTCTTTCCCAGTATATTTGCTATTAGTATATATAGGAAGACTCTCAATTTTTATATATTAATTTTGTGTTCTCCCAATTTGCTGAAAGTGTTGTTAGAGTTTTCTGATGAATGGTTTAAGGTTTATATTTCATCACCTGCAAGTTATACTTTGTCTTCTTTCTTTTTCTTTACTCTGTGCTTCCCTTCTTATAGCTCTAGTTAAGACTCAAGGACTGTATTGAGTGGAGAAACTGGACACCCTTGTCTTGTTCCTGATTTTCATGGAAATGCTTTAGTTGTTCTCTAATATTGGCTATAGGTTTGTGACATACAGATTTTATTATTTTGATGTATATTACTTTTACTGAGTTTCTTCAGGACTTTTATTGTGAGACATTGGATCTTCTCAGAAAGCCTCTTCTGCATCTGAGATGACCATATGATTTCTGTCCTTGAACCCATTTATGTAATTTATAACATAAACTATTGACGTATACTGAACCTTGCCTGCATTTATCCCATCTTGGTTTAATTTTAAGTCAAATGTATCCAGAAATAGACATTGCTTTAGATTTTCTTTGCTGGTTTGTTTTCTGGCTCACTCTTTTACTCCATGCTCAGCTAGCTTCTTCTTAAACAGCCCAGGCTCAACTGCCTAGGGATACAGTGGGCTGGGTTATCCCACAATGCAGTTTGGTAACTAAGATTAGGTATAGGAGGGAAGCAGTATTGGTGAAGTGGGAAAAGTAGCAGGGAATGAAAACTTGGGATATTGTTACAAGCTGACAGATATAGTTAATTAAGAATGGTTATGAGTTAATTAAGTATAAGTACATACTATAAGTTAATTACGTATAAGTATATACTTACTATATAAGTAAGTATACAAGTTAATTATGGAAGGTTATACAGATTTTTATGTGTGTATGCCTGTGTGTGTTGGTGTGCACCACATGAGAGCAGGTGCTCATGAAGGCCAGAAGTATAGCCCTGGAAGGTTATAAACAAAGTACAAAGGTGGTAGTAGAGGTGGCATTAGAGGACCTGAGATTGGTTCCCCACACCCACTTAACCACTAATCACCATCTGTAACTCCTGTTCTAGGGAATAGGCTATCCTCTTCTGGCCTCTGCAGATGTAATACAAAGACAAAAAGATAAGCAAAACACAGACATAGGGTTTTTGCACAAAAGAGGGGATAAGTATGAGATAAGAAAAGACACAATGTGCTCACTTCAGCAGCACATATACTAAAATTGGAACAATACAGAGAAGATTAGCATGGCCCCTGGAAAAGGATGACACACAAATTTGCAAAGTGTTCCAAATTTTTTTTTTTTAAAAGACATACAAATAAAAGGGGATGAGATGTAGGTAAAGAGTAGAGTCTTTGGGTAAAAAGATATACAAAGCAATGTGTAAACAAGCACTACTATGAATGTATATGCTAGAGTGGAGGTTGTATAATAATAAAACTTTTAAAATATTCATAGAATGAGATTGGTGACAGAGCTGCACTGAGTTGAAAAGTGGTTCTCAGATATTTCTTTTCCTCGAAAGCTGCACATAGTACAGTAAATGGGCGCTGTAGCCTGTGTTCCAGGGGGCTCTGGCATGTGGGGGAACATTTGTAAATTCTTTCCTAGTATATCCTCCAGAAGTCCATTTTGACCTCTTCCAATCCTGCAAGTTCCATGTATGTAGAGCATTACTTCCCATGCAGTTTCTACTACTCTCCCAGGGTTTCAACAGTGTGTTACTGATTCAAGATTCAGGGAAACCCAGTATCAGTTTTCAGTGCACCTACCTGCTTCCCTTCAGAGATCTTCCCAGGCTTACTAAGTTTATTTACAGGCCCTGCCTCTTGTAGGAGAGGAGCTTGTGTATTTTCTTGAGCTTTAGTGCTAAGACTTCTAATTTGCCATGCTATCCGGGAAACTCAGTACTACATCATGTTAGGTCCAAGTATTGTGACTAGAAAATGGGATATTGTCATAGCAAAATAGGTAGAGGAATGGGATCAGACAGTGGAACACTGTGACAGGATTGAGCTGAGATACTGGAACAATTTGATGGAACAAAACATTATGATAGGATAAGAAGACATTGCAATACGACAGATGAACATTGTAATGGGATACAATGAGTGATGCCCTGTGATAGGGACAAGATTTTAAGGAATCACAAGAGTGTTTTAATGGGACAAAAGAAAATATGGGGCAGAGAAACATTGCAATAGCATATAAGTATTGTTGCTGAGTAGTAATAAAGATTAATTTACATCAATTTAACATTGTGATGGGACACTGGACCATCATGATGAGTACAAAGGTGAGAGAAATTCTGATATAATAGGACATAGAAATATTGAGATTTGACAGCTGAGAAATGCAATAGAACAGAGGATTGTGATGAGAACTGGAACTGAGGTGGGGAGGTGCGCATTTATTGAGTACAGTAATAAAAAAGAAAGTCACTCTGAACAGTAAACATTGACAGGTCAATGGAGGACTGTAATGACAGTGCAGCAGTGATATGAGCATTAGGATAGGAGAGAGGAGCATTGTGACAAAACTTCTAAATGTATGGCAAAAAAATAAATAATAAAAAGCCTGTGAGTGGTTGGGCACTACAACACTGCAATCGGACAATGAAACATTATAATGGGACAGAAGAGAATTGATCAAAAAACAGTGGGCCAGACATGGTGGTTCACCCCTTTAATGCTAGTACTAAGGAGGCAGGGAAAGTTTGAAGCCAGCTTGATCTACATATCAAATTCCATACCAGCTAGGACTATGTATCAGAAATATTTCAAGGGCCGAAACAAAGTGAGATACTGTGATGGATATTGTGGTGCACTGTGATAAGAAAATGAAGCACGGAAATAGGATGGAAGAGCACTCATGATGGACAGCAGCATATTGTTCTAGAATATTATATAATATATGGAGACTGTGATGGAATGAGTAGTGGGATATCATAGTAATACATTGTGATGGCAGAGCATAGTGATTTAAAAAAAGAAAAGGGTTATAATGCCACAGTATAGCACCGTTACTGGGCAATCATGTACTGATTGGGAGTTCTGGAGCTTTATAATAGTACAGAAGAGAGGCACAGTGGACCCTTGAGACATGACAGAGGAACCTGGTGATGAGGCAGAGGAACATTGTGTTGAAACAGTGGAATATTGATAGAACAACTTTGGCTGGTATGCTGGTAGAGAATAGAAAACCTGGACACTGATGGATGGGGCAGCACTATGATTGGACTACAAAGCACTATAATAGGACAATGAAGGATGGCAGAGCTGAGCATGGTGACGTAACTGTTACAACCTGATGGACCAGAACAATAATATATGACAGAAAACTGTGACAACTGATGAGTTTTATGATGGAGCACAGGGGAACAGAGGAATAGTGACACTGTGGTGTGACAGAAAAAGAACATGATGGGACAATGGATCACTGTTACGGGCAGGCTAGCGTTTTTTAACCACTAAAAAAATGTGCTTAAAAAGCACAATGTGTTGCTGCCACCATAAGTGAGATTCTGTATGGAACAGAAGCAAATAGTTTTAGGCCTCTGAAACACCCCCTTAATTCAGACCTCTTCCTACCATGGCTACTGACTTAAGAAGTCCTAAGGAAAATATACTTCTAAGACACTAAGTTTCAAGGCAACATTATTCATTGGAAGCATCTAGAGTACTGAAAAAAACACACACCCTCGCCCCCTACTCCTGACCCCGGCCAACCTACCAGTTAATCTGAATTGTTTTCCAACCTCTCTAACACACTTCTTTTCATATACAAGTCTCTAAACGTAAGGAAGGTGTGGTAGTATGAATGAAAATGGCCCATAGGCTCATAGGGAACTACTGGGAGGTGTGGCCTTGTTGGAGTAGCTGTGTTGTTGTTGGAGGAAATGTGAAACTGAGGTCAGGCTTTGAAGTCTAGCAGCTCAAGTGAGGCCTAGTGTCTATTTCTTCCTGCTGCCTGTGGATCAAGATGCAGAACTCTCAGAACTTCTCCAGCACCATGTCTGCCTGCAATGTCACCATGCTTCTAGCCATGAAAATAATGGACTAATCCTCTGAACCATAAGCTACTCCTAATTAAATGTTTTCCTTTGTAAGAGTTGTCATGGTCATGGTCTCTTCACAGCAATAAAACCCTAAGCCAGAAGGCTTATTTGGAAGACAGAATGTGTTGCTGCTTCACAGTAAACTTTAATCCTATCCTAAACCTCATTTCAACCTCTTACTCTAATGCTAACACTAAACACCTAATATTCCAAATGCTAACACTAATCCTAATCTTATTCCTAAATTACCCTAATTCTATCCTTAATCCTACTCTAACCACAGCTAATACTATCACTACCCCAAACTCAAACAATACCCTCTGATTTCAATTCAAACCCTAATGATACATAACGTAGCACCTCATATTCAACCACACTTAACATTAACTTAACCATATACCAAACATTAATCCCTAATGCAAAATCTAAATGTAAATCTAAAACTTTAACTGCTAACCCTAGTACCCAACTTCTAGCCATACCACCATTATTTACCATAACCCTTAACAGTAAAAATCCTTAACTCTTACCTTAAACTCAATTTCTACTCCTCTAATCCTAGCCCTGATCGTTAATCTTAACTCTATCCCTCTCTATACTCTGACCTACAAATAAAAGAAAATAGAACCTCCAAGTATCAATGTGACAGAAGCAAAATTTTATTTGGCCACTCTTCACACCCCATGAATCAGCTTCTGGCTATATTGCTTCTCTATATACACACATATGACACAAAATGACTTAAGTTAAAACATTCCTAAAAATAAATCTATTTTAAAAATTCTTTACTAAACATAATTTTACTATTTATTAAAGATGAAAGCAAATTTTCATACTAATGAAATGAGAGGTTTATTTGTACATACAAATCTTACCTGAATGTGGCACTTGCCTTTAATCTTAGCAACTCAGGAGGCCAAGGCAGGTGAATCTCTGAATTCAAGGTCAGCCTGGTCTACATATTGAGTTCTAGATCAGACCTGCCTTGTTTCAAAAAAATCTTCAATTAGTATTTTAGAATGCAAAATACAGAGAACCAAGTTGTCCAGAGTTGAGTCATGAATGCTGAGTACCCCTCATATAAATTTGTACAAAAAATCAAAAGTACATTTAGAACCATTTTAGAAACTATTGTATAATCCCAAACCAAATAATCCTAAACTAAAATTTACTAAAAAACTTTATAAAATACATTTTGGTAAGTTAGAAAATTTTAAAATCAAGCTTTCTAATACAATATAGTCCAAGGTATACTAAATTCTTACTTGCACACTGATGAGTGTCTAGAAAAGTATTTTTTTTTTTTTTATTTTGCAAGGTGAAAAAGTTTTAAACTAATCTCCTAAGGAAAATATTTTACAGGGAATAAAATCTAAGTCTAAAATATTTATAAAGTTACTAGTAATAATCTTAGTGTACAGTAATGTCCTTAACATTGACTAAACAATAATTCACAGACAAGCCAGAGCAACATCTAGTCCAGAAGACTCCACTTAAAATATGGGGCCTTCATTAAGTGTAGTACTTATCTTTATACCATTATCCTTTCACATATTTACACCAAACACTTGGCCTAAAATAAGCAGTAAAACAACATACTGCCCATGTGTGGAGCAGTATGTAATATATTTGTGATAGTTGACATCATCTTTAAAAGATCTAGAGTCCCTGGGAGATGAGCCTCAGGGTTTGCCTGTAAGGGATTTAAACTGAGACAGGAAGATCCACTGTGAAGGAGGTGGCATTATTCCCTGGGTTTGGGTTCCAGACTGTATAACAGAAAGCTAGGTGATCAAGGCCACCCACTGCTCTGTTTCTTGATTACAGATGCAGTGTGACAAGCTGTCACAAGCTACTTCTGCTCTAACTTCTGTGTCATATCAAACTATAACACAGCTTAACCTCTAAGCCAAAAGAAAAACCCTTCCTAGCTTCTTTTTGTTGGAACATTTTATCATAGCACCAGGAAAAGTAACAGGAGACACACTGATCTTCAGTTATAAAAACTGTCCAACACCGCATCACAAACTATCTCTAGTGTTGAATACTTAACAACTTGCACTTTAATGTATGCCTCTCTAAAAGAAATAGCAACTCATTCTCTTGGGATTCTTATTCTTTTAATAAGAGGACTAGGGATTGAATTTACAGTCTCATGCTTGCCAGCTAAGTATTCTACCTAATTAACAACATACCCAGTACTCTTCAACTTTTGATTGCAAAATGGGGCTTACATTGCTTGGGTAGGTCCTGAGCTTGCAATTCTCCTCCACCAGGTACCCGAGTAACTAGCACTACAGGGCTGCACCACTAGCCCTTCTATGATCACCAGTAATTGCAAGTCAAACACAACATATTCCTAACCTTATAAGAATACACTAATAAAAAAAAAAAACCTGAGCATTATAGGTTAATTTGCATGAGGATTACAAAATACATACGGTTTACTTCCAAGTCTTCTTCATGACTTTCAGTGTTGTTAAGTTTTACAAACTTTACTTTCTAGACTATTTTCAATCCAACATTTATTCTTATAAGAGCTACCTCTATTTGCATTATCGTGTGTGTATTCAAGAGGATATATGAAAAATTTGGTATCCTCACATTTTTCTCAAGTCTTCTAATGGAACTGAACATCTTTTGTTTCTTGAGACAGGGTTTCTCTGAATAGCCCTAGTTGTCCTGTACCTTGCTCTGCAGAGGAGGCTTGCCCTGAACAAGAGATCTGCCTACCTTTGCCTCTCTAGTGCTAGGATTAAAGGCATTCACCACCACATCGGGCTTAAAACTAAACATCTTCATTCACTGATTATTATTGATAGGTCTTTCTTCAGTAAGTCTATGATTAAAAACACTACCACCACCACTTGTTTTATACCACCAGAGTTTCTTCCCAGGAATTACTTTCAAACACTAGAAAGAAATTGGAAAGTCTAAAAATTTTTGCTCACTGTCCAGATTCATGGGCTTTTTCTCCAGCATGAGTTTTTCCATGTCTTTGAAGGGACCGGTGACATCTAAAGCCCTTACCACACTGTGTACATTCATATGGTTTTTCATGACTATGAGTTCTTTCATGTCTTTGAAGGGAACTGTGACACCTAAAGGTTTTATCACATTGTTTACACTCAAAGGGTTTTTCTCCTGTATGGATTCTTTCATGTACTTGAAGAGAAGGGAGCCGCCAGAAGGCTTTACCACAGTCTTTACATTCATAAGGTTTTTCCTCAGAATGAGTTCTTTCATGTAATCGAAGGGAGCTCTGAACTCTGAAGGCCTTACCACATTGTTTGCATTCATAAGGTTTTTCTCCAGTATGTGTTCTTTCATGTCTTTGAAGAAATGATGGATAAATGAAGCTTTTACTGCATACCTTACATTCGTAGCGTTTCTCTGCAGAATGAGACCTTTCATGCATTTGAAGTAAATATCGAGAAAGAAAGGACTTACCACACTGTTTACATTCACAGAGACTTGCTTCAGCTTTTTTTCTTTCCTGTATAAGATTACTAAGACTGAAAACTTTACCATGTTGCTTGCATCCATAGGGTTTTTCATGAGCGTGAGATAGTTCATGTACTTGAAGATTGCTGAGGGCTGTGAAGGCTTTACCACATTGTTTACATTCATGTGGTTTCTCTCCAGTATGGATTCTTTCATGTAGCTGAAGTGAACTTGAACAATTAAGAGTTTTATCACATTGCTTACATTTGTAAGCTTTTTCTTCAGTATGAGCCCCTTCATGTACTTGAAAATAACTGAATCTTCTGACAGTTTTATCAAATTGTTGACATGCATAGAGTTTTTCTCCAGTATGAGTTAGTTCATGTAATTGAAGAGTACCAGGACAACTGAGACTTTTACCACACTGTTTACATATATACTGTCTTTCTCCAGTGTGAGTTCTTTTATGTATGCGAGCATAAGTGAGACTCCTAAATGTTTTACCACACTGTTTGCATTCATAGGGTTTTTCATCAGTGTGAGTTCTTAAATGCTTCTCAAGTAAACAGGGAAAAATGAAGGACTGACCACATTGTTTACACGCATATTTACATGGATAGCATTTTTTTCTAGTGTGAATCTTTTTATGTCTTTCCAGGGAAGAGGAATAAAAAAAGGTTTTACTACATAGCTTACATTTATAGGGCCTTTCTATAGTATGAGATCTTTCATGCACTTGGAAGGTACTCCAATCTCTGAAGATTTTACTACATTGCTTACACTCAAAGGGCTTTTCCTCAGTGTGAGTTTTTTCATGTCTTTGAAGGAAAGGAGGACATAGAAAGGTTTTACTGCATATCTTACATATGTAAGATTCTTCTACAGTATGAGCCCTTGCATGCAATCGAAGGGAACTGTGGCTTCTGAAGGCTCTACCACACTGTTTACATTTATAGGGTTTTCCCCGAGTATGAGTTCTTTTGTGTCTTTGAAGAAAGGGGGAACAAAGAAAGGTTTTACTACATATCCTACATTTATATGGTTTCTCTCTAGTGTGAAATCTCTCATGTGTTTGAAGTAAATATGGATAAGTGAAGGACTTACCACATTGTTTACATGCATAAGGTTTTTTCCTAGGATGAGTTATTTTATGTCTTTGAAGGGAACAGTGACTTCTGAAAGTTTTACCACACTGTTTACAATCATAGCAATTTTCTCCAGTGTGAGTTCTTTCATGTATTCGAAGGTAGCTTTGACATTTGAAAGCTTTATCACATTCTTTACATGCATAAAGTTTTTCTCCATTGTGAATCCTTTCATGAACTCGAAGGGAACTGGGAGAACAGAGGGTTTTCCCACATTGCTTACATTCGTAGGGGTTATCTTCAATATGAAAGTTTTCATGTAATTGAAGATAATTGTGACATCTGAAGGCCTTCCCACATTGTTTACATTCATAGGGTTTCCCTCCAATATGAGTTAATTGGTGTAATAGAAATGAACTCTCATGTCTGAAAGATTTTCCACATTGTTCACATTCATAGGTTCTTCCTGCAGTATAAATTGTCTTATGACTCGGAAGGGAACTGGAAGAACTCAGAGCTTTACTGGATTGTTCACATTTATAACATTTATCTTTACTGTTGGTTCTTCCATCTACAGAAAGTGAACAGTGACAAACGAAGGCCATTCCACATGGTTTATAGGATTTTTCAACACTCTGACTTTGTTGCTGTATTCCACATGAACCTGGAAAATAAAAAGATTTTAAAAACATTTCATTTTCATAAGGTATCATTAAATATTTATAAGTTCAACTTTTTTTTTTTACATTGTTTATACTTTATATTGCTTCTTACCATACTTGTGTTCAGATGGATTGTCCCCTAAGTGAGACATGATGTGTTCATTAAAGGATGAATGGCCTGTGAAAACTTTTCCACAAACACCACTTTCAAATGGTTTTACTCCAGTAGAAATGTTAGTACTCCTACGGAAATTTGGTATCCAGGTAAAGGTTTCTTGAAACTGACTACCTTCTTTGTGCTCATAAATTGTATCTATCATGCAACTCCTGTAAAAAAGTATAAACATGTTAGCAATGGCTGCTTCACTAAGGATTGCCTGCTTACTAGTATGTGTTGTACTTAGACTATAAATAAAAGTTAAGGAAACTGTATGCTTTTGCCACCTGAATAGTCTCAAACAAAAAGAACTAATGATTCTACAATATCCACCCAAAGAGCTACCAACAAAACAGCCCCCAAACAGGCTGGAGAGATGGCTCAGTAGTTAAGAGTACTGGTTGCTCTTCCAGGTCCTGAGTTCAATTCCCAGCATCCACATGGTGGCTCACAGCACCTATCACTTTATCCCCATGGAATTCAATGCTGTCTTCTGCTGTGTAGATGTACCTGAAGACCCATATACCCATGTATGTGAAATACATAAGTAAATAAATCTTATTTATATAAAAATCCCTAGTCATATAAGTGTTGTCCAAGTAAACTGTGTTTTCAAATAGATACACTGAAGTGTATTATTTTTGATGAAATCCTTCTAATGATAAATACATTGTAAAGTTGACTTTTGTTTCCTTTTTTTGAATTTTATCACTTATTTTATATGCATGGGCATTTTGCCCATATGTATGTCTGTACATCATACCCATGCATGAGCATTTTGCCCATATGTATGTCTGTACATCATACCCACGCATGGTGACTGTAGAGCCCAGATGAGAGCACTGGAAGCCCTGGAAATGTAGATATAGATGGCTGTGCGCCATCGGGTAGGTGTGGTGACTAGAAACCTGGTCCTTTGGAAGAAAAGTCAGTGCCCTTAAAAACTGAGTCATCCCTCTAGCTCTCTTTGGTTTTCTGCTTGCAACTTTTCATAACATATTTAAGAGGTTCTCAAGGAAAACTTTCTTCTACATGTATATGAAAATTACCTTAGGTATCTCCAAGAATGTTTGTACTGCTCTTCAATGTTCTGGTCTTCCCATTTGATGCCTAAAATCAAGATTAAACACCACCCCCAACACAAATTATTAGAAATAAAAGAAAAATGAGTTTCTTGGTTTGATATACATTGGACCCATTCCTGTTTATTAATTGATTTATTCCCTTTCCAAATCACAGAACCAAGGAATTCTTGTACAAAATAAATGGTGGCATTCTTACCTATAGAAGTAAGGTTATTGCAGGTTTCCAGCATCACATCTCTGTACAGTTTCTTCTGAGATGGATCCAGCAAAATCCATTCTTCCTGGCTGAACTCCACAGCCACATCCTCAAAGGCCAAAAACTCCTAAAACATTCCGAATATATACAGGAGAGAACAGATGAGACTAACAGATTTAGAGATTTTATACTCAATTGATAAGATGTCCATATCATTTTATAAATTCAGGAATTTATTCAACGAAATGAAAATTCTAATGCTAGCCCTGAGATATTAAAAAAAGAAGACAGCAACAGAGAGTTCTAAAATAGCCAGGACTACACAGTGAGACCCTGTCTCCATGGAAAGAAAAAATAAAAAGAAAGAAAGAAAAAACAAAGAGCATAGTAGGAATACTCATGACTGTGCCTGGGAGATAAATGTGCTGCTAGGCCATCCCATTTTTCTTTCCAGAGTGGATTTCTAGTGCCTATAATAACAGAATTCTGCTGAATGATATACAGGGAAGAACCAGCATTAGCAGTCAAGAGGTTACTTTTACTTACACATTTCTATACACAAAGAGTGGGCTTTTTCTAGTATTGGAAAACCTAAGATTTTGGGAGATATCCCACTAACATAAATGGTAACAACAGTTCTCTTATTCTAAATGACTATGTAAACAAGGCAATTTTCTGAACTGTTAGCTTTCTGAATGTTCTACTTAGAGGTACCAAAAAAATTCTCCACCACTCCCAATGATGTGGGCAACTGAGTTTCTCTGGAAGACAACACTTCATGCATATTGTCACTTGTTAAGTGGGGAACTGATTACACCAAGAAAAAACATTTAGAAGCCGCAAAAGTAATTTATATCATACAGAATTTACCACAGCAAGAATGACTTATGATCCTAACAACAACAAAATCAACATCCATTAAGTAAATAGAAATGAAAAATGAAACATCTAGAGGGTGTGTGTTTTTACAAAGAATGCAATGTTGTCATGAGTGTTGGCATATGCTTATAGTCCCAGCTACTTGGGAAACCAGAATATAAAATCACTTGCACTCAAGAGTCCAAAGCTAGGCTGTACTCTATTGCAAGGCTTCCATCTCAGGAAGGAAGAAGGCAGTGAATAATAAGTGGGAGAGGGAAGAAAGGTGTGATCAAATGTCATCTCTTCTGGATTACACCTTTATAAAAATCACATGAAATTAAAAAAAAAACCAAAACAAACAAACAACAACAACAAACCCACCAGAACAGACTTATAACAGGAGAGAGGCCCAGAGGGCCAGGAGAATGAATGGAAATCTTCAGCTGTTGGGGGTGAGGGTTCAGGGAGAGGCTCTAGGAAGTCCTAGAGACCTGGGGTGGGAGAGGCTCTCAGGAGTCAAAGTGGATGACATTTAGCAGAGATGCCTAACAGTAGGGACATGGAACCTGAAGAGGTTACCTCCTGTAGCAAGGAAGGATCCCCAGTGGAGAGATAAGGATACCAACACACCCACAGAACCTTTGACCCAAAATCTGTCCTGTCTGAAAGAAATGCAGGGACAAAGATGAAGGAGAGACTGAAGGAATGCCCAACCAATAAGTGGTCCAATGTGAAACCCATCCCATGGGCAAGCACCAATCCCTGACATTATTAATGATACTCTTTCATGCTTGTATGCTTGTCCTCTGAGGGGCTCTACCCAACAGCTGAAGGAAACAGATACAGATACCCACAGCCAAACATAGACCAGGGCCAGGGACTCTTAAGGAAGAGTTGGAGGAGGGATTGAAAGCCCTGAATGGGATGGGGACCCCACAGGAGACCAACAAAGTCAACTAACCTGGACTCCTGGGAGCTCTCAAAGACTGTGCTATCAACCAAAGAAAGTACACAGGCTGGAATGAGACTCTCAGCACATATGTAGCAGATGTGCAGCTCAGTCTCCATCTGGGTCTCCCAACAACTAAAACAGAGGCTCTCTCTAAAGCTGTAGCCTGACTGTGGAATCCATTCCCCAATAGGGTTGCCTTTTCTAGTCTCAGGGGAGATATATGTCTCATCTGGCAGAGACCTGATATGCCAGGGTAGGGGCATACACAAAGAAGGGGGCTACCCTCTCAGAGGAGAAGGTGAAGGAAGATTGGGGGAAACAGTCTGGGAAGAGAAGTTGGGGGGCAGCATTTGGGATGTTTAAATTAAATTTTAAAACCACACTTCTCAGTAATTAATTTAACTTTCTACTATGCTTAGAAATTGTCAGTCTTGTAAACAATAAAGTGATGGTTTGCCTACCACACAACAAAAACTTTCAAACTACTTTGTGGACACAAAGGGACAAAAATAAAAGCAAATCTCCACATTTTGGAAATTTAGTGGCACTTCATAAAGATGGCCAACTTTATTTAAAAAAAAAAAAATGCAAAATTTACTACTCCACAAGATAGGGTACTCACATATCTGCCTTGATATCAGATATGGACCACGTCATATGAGACCAAGTCATCCTTCACTCTCTTATCTATGCAACTCTCTCTGTGGACTTACTGCTTTCTTGAAGTATTTCAATAAACTTTGTCTGTGCCTGCCTTTGAGAATCCCTCTGACTGACTATCATCGGCCTTCCAGGTGTTGTTTTGCCCAGCATTTTGATGACTTACAAAGTGACTCTCTTCTTACCTCTGGTGTTCATAGTGATCAGCTAAAGGTACCTGGTTTAAGTGACTCTAAAGCTTCTGTCTCCCATCAGAGGATAGGTGAAGGAAGTCCTTTTGCGCCCTTGCAGAAAGATATACTTCCCATTCAAAACAGATGGACAAAGGCTAAAGGAATTCTGTTGGTATTTGCAGGTCATGGTGGTGGGGTGGAGGATCACTAACTGTTACAGTCTACAATTTTAAGGGACTTCATTTCTCCTATTCCCGAGACTCCTTCGCTCTCTACCTTTAAGTCACCTATAACTCTTCCCCCTTATCCAGATACACTCTACTTTCACATACATGTTCACTCAGGAGTTTGACACAGAGAATTCAGAAAGCAAGTAAAAGCTACTCTGACCTTCAGAAATATTCCTCATGCTGGGTGTGATAGGGCATGCCTTCAATCTCAGTACTCAGGAGCAGAATCAGGCCCATCTCTGAATCTGAGGCCAAACTTGTCAGCATAGCAAGTTCTAGGCACGAACTAAATGGTGAGACACTTTCTCAGAAATAAAACAAACAAAAACCAACCGAACAAAAAAACCCACAATTCTATATATTCTTTGTGAGGTGGCTAGTGGGAACCTCAGCACTAGCCAGATACATGTCTCTTTCCCTATCTGAACTGTCCCAAATCTAACAACTGTGATCATTTTGCCCAAGAATCACCTCTCCCTTCATTAAGACATTCAAAGATCTAAATTGTAGTCTTTTGACCTAATCTAGCCAATACATTTATATAATTTTATTTTTAAATTATTTTTGTGTATTTGCTTGCATTTATGTCTGTGCACCATATGCATAACTGGTGCTCATAGAGACCGTAACTGGCCACTAGATCCCTTAGACTGGAGTCATAGACAATTATGGGCCTCCATGTGGATGCTGGCAATAGAACCTGAGTCCGTTGGAAGAGTAGCCACTGTTCCTACCCAATGAACCCTCTCTCCAGTATCTATTTGTATCACTCTAACCACTTGCTATGTGCATACAAGACTAGATAGGTTCCATACTTAGTCTTTAGTAGGGATCTGAGTCAATGAGAGACACAGTCATAACCTGGATAACAGAGATACAGTATTCACAGCAAACCTAAATGACCATATCAGGACTCCAACATGGGAGACAATGGGGAAAGAACCCTAGGAATATGACTCCTTGTTTCTTAGAAAGAAAAAGGCTGCTAGCACTCCATTATCAGTGCCATGTTATAAATACAACAAAGGAACCTTCCAAGAACCCTGTTCTTTTTCATTTTAATACAGCATGGCTGAAATCATGCACCAATACATTAACCCAGCTATTATTAACCCACCAATTATTAACCCATTAATAATAATGGGGAACCTACCCATTTATTTTATAAAATCTCTTCAGATATTAGACAAAAGTTTCAAAAATCAGAACAGGGACCCCAAGCTCCTTTCCTCCTACTTTCTAGATACAGCCTTTAAGATTGTATTTAATAATTAAGAGAACTCAAGGGCTTGAAAAGCCAAACCAGGAGATTAAAGGGATTTGTGGCAACTTCCCATTCCCTGTGGATTTCAAGAAGTCCAAGCATTCCATCCAAATGCATCCTATCCAGTCTAAGGGAATTAACTTATCTTTGGGACAAAGCAACCTCTCTGACTATCCCTGTGGTCAATCACAGTATTTCAGCTGTGAGAACACAAAGCAACCCAGCTATCATAAACCTCCCATGAAACAAATCTAAATTGCAAACTGGAGGGCCACTAGAATTCACCTCCTATCATCTTATATCTTAAAAAATCTCATGCTAGAGTCAAACATGTATTTCCCCTTTGAAGACATGACCCTGGGTTATTCAGGCTCAAGTTTCCTTGGTACTTCATGCATTAGCCTCAGCCTCAGATGATCCAATAAATGTCAAGAGTATACTACATTCTTCTTGATTACCTTTCTAATTTAACATTTGGGTCCTTAATCTTCTTCAACCTTCCTCCCTAGCATTAATAGCAAACTTCCAACCAGCACACTATAAACCTCTTTCAATGTGTGTGATAAACATCTTTCATTCCTTTTTGGTTCTACCCAGCTACCCAATTCCCTTCCTAAGTAGGACATTGCATCCAACCTCCAGGCACATTTATGGCACAGCCATTTATCACATCTGAACCCCTACCCTACAGAGGCCCAAGACTGTCTAGAGCCCCAAACATTCTCTCTTACCTCTACTATGCACCCCTACATCTTATAACAAGTTCCCCTTCAAGTGTGAGGCATCTCTAATCCCAGATGCTAACAGTCACTTCTGTCACAATTGCCATTAAAGACTCTAACAACTTCCTTCAAAGGCCCAATTAAAACCTAAAACTTAGAAGGGGTTACAACTTTTTGTTGACACATTCTTAACCATAATGGGGTTGTGCCTATGACTCATATTGGCAGCAAGAGCCAGATGAATCCTAAAGAACATTCCAAGACCTACAAGCCATAAAAAAAACCTGTGATCCCAACCTCTCCATAGGTCTCAATCCTTATACTGTAAGAAGAAATATACTTAATACCATCTAGCTTTATCATTTAGACTTTAAGGATTCTTTCTTTCTGTATTTGAATACACCTAGGGTTAGTTCTTATTTGGCTTTAAATGGCAGGACCATTTAACCCAAATATTCAACCACTCACTTGGAGTGTCTTACCTCAGGACATGTGGTACTCCTCCTACCTCTTTGCCATGGAAGAAAACCTTTCTTCCTTGAAATTTTCATTCAGATATAACCTCTTTTAGTGCATTAACCTCTATTTACTAACCTCTATTAACAAACCTCTTACCTCACATCAGAACACCACTATCACTCATCAGACTAGTTTCATAGGGACATTTAGATGTCCCCTTCTAAGGCACTAATCCCTCTACTAATGATTTTCTATCAGTAGACACAGGAGCCTTCCCAGACCCAAAAGATATCCTATAAGATTTCCAACCACAAAAGAATTAAGAAATAACCTATGACCATGACTTATCTGTCTACAGTTAAAACTTTTTCACCCCAGAAACTCAAGAAGCCTACTCATGTGACCCTCTTGGAGATTTTTATTTCCTCTTCTAACAAGACCAAAGTAAAACTCACCCCACACACCTGCAACTCCAAGTGGTTTTGTTTTCACCTTCCTGAGTTCTATAATTGCACAAGCCGTACCTTTTTATTCCCTTGATGTCATTTCAGGAAATGTATCCTAAACCTGCTTCTTAAGCTTTAAATTAGGCCACAACCAGGCTGGAGAGATGGCTCAGCAGTTAAGAGCACTGACTGTTTTCCAGAGGACCTGAGTTCAATTCCCAGCAACCATATGGTGGCTCACAATCATCTGTAACGGGATCTGAAGTCCTCTTCTGGTTTGTCTGAAGACAGCTACAGTGTACTCATATATATAATTAATAATTTAAAAATGTCACAACCAAGGATATCACCTACTTCAAGTTATGATAACCATGTTACTCCTTTACCAAGACCTTAGAGCTAATACCTACCATTCTTCCCATCTTTCTAGTTGCTACTGTCAAGTTCCTTACCTCTTTGTAAAAGTCATGTTACGGCGCCACTTTTAACCATTATGTCTTTTGTTAAAGATACAGATAAAAGGCTAAAAACATATAGGATATCAATAAATTTTGGAAGGATGACTCTTTCAGAGACTTGTACCTTGCTATCCAACTTAATGCAGGATCTCTCAGTTTTGCTACCAGACTAGATATCCCAGATCAGCTTCCAGGGGATTCTTTTGTCTCTATTTAGCATCTCACCACATGTGATTATATACATGCACTACACATCTGTTTTTCATGTGGGTTCTCCGGGTTAGAACTCAGGTCATCAGGCTTAAGCAACATGTTTTTTACCCACTGAGACATCTCATAAGTCCAAAACAGAGTCTGATCCAAAGTTTGGTTCCCTACTGGTAAGTACTCTATAAAATATTTTAACATTTGGAATATTTGAAATAGTTCATTATCTTCTAATTTTCTTTCTGGCTAGTTTCACTTAATCTCATAGCTATAACCTCATGTAGCATTGGCCTTTGATGTCTAAAATACTTTAACTCTTATTTGTCACTAACAATTTCATTTAGTGTTATTATAGTATTACACTGGGTTTTGGTTTGGGAAAGTAAATGTTTAATCAGTGGGAAAGCTTTAAGAGACAATTCGACAAGAGCACCTCATTAGAGTCTCAATGAGGGGACAATCTAGATCAGGTTCACATTTGGGTGTGCCTATGGAGAACTGTCTTGATTATATTAACTGAGGCAGGAAGACCTATCCACAGTAGGTGGCACCATCTACTACCTAGGCAGGAGTTTCTGGACTACATAACTGTAGAGAAGGGGGCTGAGCACAAGTAAGCATGGATATATTCATCCTCCCTCTGCTTAAAGTTCTTGTCCTACTTTCCCCTCAATGGTCTGTAACCTGGAACTGTTAGCAGAATAAGCCTTTCATTCCCTAAAGTTGCTTTTATCAAGGTATTTTACCACAGCATCAGAAAGGAAACTAAGAATTTAGTAACAATCCTGATAGTTTCCAAAAGTGATTAAGCTCTTTCATTTCTTTCCTTAAATGAGTTAAATTCCAATTAAAACAGACTGCCAATCTGTCACTAGTTTTGTCTAGGGCTCTTAATTTAGTATGTTAAGAAAAAAATTCCAGGCACAGTGGCACACACCTGCAGAGGCAGGCAAATCTAAGTTCAAAGCCAGCATGGTCTACAGAGACCCTGTCTTAACACCCCCACCACCACCACCAAAAAAAAAAAAAAAAAAAAAAAAGACTATCCAATGTTCCCTATTAAAGAACCCAAGGCAAACTGAATAGCCAGAATTAAACATAACACCAGCTGGAAGACCAAATGATAGTTTTCCTCAAACATACTTTGTTGATTTCTTGATCCTCTTTCCTTTTCCCTTGAAAATTATAAATGTCTCTATATGTTAACTAACTAGGGAAACTGTTTTAGATCAGATTTATATGCTGGTAATTGGAGCAGCTCTCTGCTGTTATTTTCTACTGCTGTGTACTATCAAGTTTATCCTGGATATTTATGATAATGTAAGGAAGCTCAAGACACTAACTGATCAACCTTTCTGTGTCTTCCTGACTGAGCCAATAAAGGCTCTTCCAACCCAGAAACCGGATATATTTTGAGGTATACTACAAACTTATTAAAAATCCTGAGGCTAGGACTGGAGAGATGGCTCAGCAGTTAGGAGCGCTGGGTGCTCTTTCAGAGGTCCCGAGTTCAGTTTCCAGCAACCACATGGTGGCTCACAACTGTTTGTAACTCCACCTCCAGGGAATCTGACTCCCTCACAGGAATACAAATAGGCAAAACACCAATACATTTAAAGCAAAAATAATTAATAATAAAATCATTTTAAAATATAAATCCTGGGGTAGACACCCTGACATTTCCACCCTGGAGAAAGGGGGGAGGGGGAGACACAGAGGGTGAAGGAGAGGGGGTGAGAGACGGAGACAGAGACTCTTAATTTTGGCATCTTTATGATTAGGCTCTGAGAATCCCTAAACTAAAGGCAGCACATTGGAAAACATAGATATTAAATCAAAGTTTTAAGTAACACATAGTAAAGGAGAGGTCTCAAGAGAAAATTAATATTTCAACAGAATCAAAAGTACATCTTATAAAAGTTTATGCCACAAAGCACAAGCCATATTTGGGAGAGATTAAAACAATAAATGCCTATACTATAAAGGAAGACAGCTGAAAAATAAATCATTCCATAATAGAAAGCTAGAGAAAGAAAGAAATCAGGCACAGGAAAATAACAATAAGAGAATAAAATTGTAACAGGCAAACAAGAGACAACCAATCATTCTAAAACTTGGCTTTTCAAAACTGTTTAGTCTCCAGCCATGTTTTTAAAGAGATTAGTGATCAAATTATAGAGGACAACCTACAGCCATAGCACCCTGAACACACCTGCTCTCATGCTCTAGCTGATCTGCGAAACTAAGCAGGATTGTGCCTGCTCAGTACTCGGATGAGAGACTTATATAGAGCCATCATTAGCACGAACATTAAAAGAACCATAAAGGCATACTATGAACAACTCCAGATCACATATTCAGTAACTTAGGAGAAAATGAACAAATTCTCTGAAAGGCAAACAGAGAGATGGCCAGTATGACTAGGCCTATATGTGCTAAAATCAATCAATCAATCAATCAATCAATCGAATCACTACCTCAAAAAAAAAAAAAAAAAAAAAAAAAAGACAAGATTCAAATTACTTCAATCATCAACTCCCCCCTACCCCCGCTGAAGGACAGTGGATTCGAACTCAGGACAGACAGAGCACTCTAGCGACAGAGAGCCATCAGTACAGCGATGTGCCACTGCAGGCCGGTTAATCATCAACTTTCTAACAATTAAGATACGGCACTAATTCAGTAAAACATCTTCTAAAAAGGCAAACAAATCCTGGTTCAAAATTTGAGGCAACATTACCATAACACCAAAACAACACAGGAGGAAAAAAACAATAATAACTAAAAAATGCTCAATGCAAAAACTTTCAACAAACATTAGTAATCCAAATTTTCAAATGTATTTCTAAAATAACTTAAATGAAGCAATGTGGTTACATATGCCTGTAATCCTAGCTTTTGGCATGCTGAAACAGAACTGATTTGAGTTTGAAGCTAGCCTGGTCTGCAGAATAGAAGCCTATCTGAAACCAAAGGACATACCAAACCATGTTGGAATCACTGCAGATACAGAAAGTCAGTTCAAACTTCAAAATTCAGTCTGTGGCCAGAGCTCCATGGTAGAACACATGCCTAGCATTATGCAAATAGTTGTTTTAATCTCCATCAATAAAAAAACCTTAAAATGTAATCCACCAGATTGACAAGTTAAACAGCAAAAAACATGTCATCATACAAAAACCAAAAAAACCCTATACTGCCAGAAAAGGAAAAGTACTACTGAAACTGTTAAACTGAAAAAAGTAAACTTGTCTTTGGCCTTAGAAAATCCAAAAATTTAGGAAACTAGGAACTCCAAGATTAATATACAAACTGTACATCAACAGAAGAACATTTGGATGTAAAATTAAAACCACCACACAGCGTATATAGCAAAGATAAAGTGAGACATATTTGCATATCAATGTAACTAACGTCTGTCGACAAAAATTATACATTCTAAATATAAAAGCAGCCAAAGAACTTAGTTAAATGGAGGGATTTTCATGATTTTGAAAAGAAGCCTCAAAATTATGAGTTATTATTTTGATCTATAGATTCAACACATTTCAATGTAAGTCCTCACAATTCATGTTGAAAATAACAGAAAGTTGATCTAAACATTATCTGTCGAGAAATACTCAGAATTGGGTAGAATGCTTGACTACTAACACGAAACCCTAGGTTCCTTCCCCAGAAGCACACACACACTCACATATACACTCTCTCTCTCACAAAAAAAGGGGGCATATAGTCACACACCCTTAATCCTAGCACTCTGGAGGTGGGTTTAGGTAGCGAGATCAGAAGTTCAAGGTCTTCCTCAGCTAAGAGAAAGTTTGAGGCCAACCTGGGAAACACGAGATCCTGTCTCAAAAAGGAAAAGAAAAAAGTTAACACAATACTGAAGCATTAACAGTACACTACCTGACTTTAAGACTTCCATTAAAACTGCAATAATCAAAGTAGTACAGTATTTCAAAAATAAATAACAACTTAAAAAGTCAGAAGCAAACCCAAAATAGTGAATTGACAAACCAGTAAAGCAAACACGCATATATAAACAAAATATTGGGTAGACTTTACAACTTTCGCAAAACTAACTTAAAGCAGATCCTAAACATAGACAGGAAACGTAAACATCAGAACTTCTCTAACTCGAAGAAACTATAGACTACCTTGACTTAGCAACTGGCCCTCCGGACAAAAAGAACATAGGCTCCCTGCGCTCGCACAGCTGCGACGTCACCAACCCCAGCGTCCCCAGCGCAGGGCGGAGCCTTTCGCTACTCCTTGCTCTCTGCGCAGAAGCGGCCGAGAGGCGGAGCTGCCCAGAGGCCGGCGGTCCAGGGCCTAGGTTGCTTCGCAGGATGTCGGCCCCGCCCCAGTCCTAAGGTCCCGCGGCTCAGCCGCCGCCCCTCCCCCTCTGGGGACAGCGGCCCCTCGCTCACCATGGCGCAGCTTCCGAGCTCGCCCACGTTCTCCTCAGAGCTCCTGGTACTAGCCCTAAAAGCGGGGCCCACTCGTACCCCGGTCCGCCACAGAGAACCTACACACAACACTGTCAAAGAAAACCCGCCTCCCCGCCGTCTGCCAAGGATCCTGATTGGACTGCCCGCTTAATACTCTGATTGGCTAGCGAGGTCTGAGTGATAGAAGCAGCTCCCTTAGAAAGGTAGCCCAGTTCAAAAAGACTGGGACGGTGCGTTTAAGAACTTGCCCTTGCTTCTTGCACTCCTTGCCTTTCCTCCTGGTCACAGGGTCTCTAGTGTTAGCATAACACAATGCCCAAAACGAGTGATCTTTGCCTCAGCTGGAAGGGTGCCCAGCGCACCCAAAGTCACATTAGAACAGATCCTGAGGTCCTCTAAGGATCAACAATTTCAGTAAAGCACACCTAGGATTGCTCAACAATAGTAGCACATGCCAAGCCTGGTATAGTATGCGAAACCTTTATCCTAGTACTGAAGAGGTAGGGCTAGGAGGATCAGCAGCAGTTCACGAATAGCCTGGGTTACATAGGACTGTCAATAAATGACACCAGGCGCCGGGCGGTGGTGGCGCACGCCTGTAATCCCAGCACTTGGGAGGCAGAGGCAGACGTATTTCTGAGTTCGAGGCCAGCCTGGTCTACAGAGTGAGTTCCAGGACATCCAGGGCTGCACAGAGAAACCCTATCTCGAAAAACCAAAAAAAAAAAAAAAAAGACACCAGCCAAGAGGGAAAAAAATGGAATTTAGAAAAAAAAAAGTAGAGATTAGATAACAACAATAACAAACCCCTCAAAATAAAGGAAAAAAGAAAGAAATCCAGAAACAGCACTAGTGATGTTTAGGACTCAAATGTTGAGTTTTTAAAAAGGAATTTGTATTTTCTTTGTGTGTGTAGAGTAACAGATCCCCAGAAGCTATAGTTACAGGCTTTTTTGTGTGCCAAGAACCAAACACCCCAGCATATGGAAGAACATCAGCCTCTGAATGATCTCTCCGAGCCCCTAAAGTCAATTTTTCAAAGCTAAACATGATTGATAAATTGACTTAGACAAGGAGAGGAGACTCAACTAAATTCAGACATGAAAGGACAGCTAGGTGTGGTGGTTTAGTCCTGTAATTCTAGCACTGGGATGCTGTATTGGAAAGACTGAAAGTTCAAGGAATCGTGGCTGGAGCCCTAGCTCCAGAGTTCAAGAGAACTGATTGCTCTTCCAAAGGACCAGGGTTCCATCCAACTCGCAGCTCACAACTGTCTAACTCTAGTCCCAGGGGATTCAAACACCCTTTTCTGGTGTCCAAGAACACTGAATGCATGTGGTGCACAGACATCAACAGGCAAAACATATACACATAAAAGTAACAAAATAGTAACAAAAAATTAAAAAGAAAGTTCAAAGCACAATCAGGCTACTTGAATGAGACTGGGTTCAAGGCCATCCTGGACAAATTCATGAGATCTTGTCTCTAAATTAAGACATGTTTTAAAAATTAAAAGGTTGGAGGACTGAAGATGGCTCTGGAGTTAAGAGCCCTTTTTATTTCAGAGGACCTGGGATCTCTTTCTAGCAGTCACATCTCTCTCCACAACCATCCATAACTCCAATTGTGGGATCCTACACTCTTTTCACATCCCTGGAATCAGGTATGCATATGGTCCACAGATGAAATAAATACACCTAAAAATGTTAAAAAAAAAAAAAAAATAGACTAAGCATAAAACTGTAATCCCAGAAGTCTGGTAGGCAGGCAGATACTGAAGTTCTACACAGCCTAACCTAACAAGAACAAGTTCCAAGACAGACAGAGAAACCTCAGCTTAAACAAGGAAAAAAAGATGAAAAGTCTTAGTCATAGAATGCTTATCTAGCATGTGAGAAACCCTAGGCTGACTCTTCAGTGTCCCACTACAACAAAAATGAGAGAGGTATTATCACCAATTACAGAAGCAGAATGGACTAAAAGATAACACGATAGCACATTGAATAACCTAGATGTGATCGACAGAATCAAGAAAAATTAGAAAATCTGATCAGAAAACATACCCAGTGAAATGATGGAATCTATCATCAAAACCCTCCTATGACTATTTGATAAAACCTTATCACATATTTAAAGAAGACTTAAGAGACCTCTATAAGCTATTACAAACAACTGAAAGGTAAGTACCTTTCAATTCATTCCAAGACCACTATCTGGCTCAAAGCCAGACAATGGCATTACAGGAAAAGGAAGCTACAGAGAATTGCCCCTGAAGAATTCCATGTATAAATCTTTAACAAAATACTAACAAAAGAATGCTCAACACGTAAAACAATTATAAATGAAGTCTTTATTTCCAGGACGTAACAATGGCTTACCATAAAGGCATTTGCTGTGCTATACAGCGTTAGTCAAGGGAAGAACACATGGGATGGACTCTACTGATATACAGTAATAATAAGTCTTGCTTTCATTATACAAATGGGCACAGACACTCTGTTTGAAATGAGAAGTGTTGGGGTACATTAGGACACATATATACTCAATTCTTGAGTTAAGGAGGCTGAGCCAGAAGGATCAAAAGTTCCAGGTGACTCTGGGCCACAGAGTGAGAACCTATCTCAAGGAAGCAAAAGCATAAAAACATTGTTGGGCACAAAGGTCTTTTTGCCCACAGATCACTAGGGAAACCAGGAATGTTAAACATGCAGAGGTGTCTCATCAATGGAGGAGACAAAATAAAATACCTGCATCCCACCCAGAAAGCTGATAGTGGAGGTTGTTAATGACCTTTTTGCTTTCTGTAGAGGCAGACCTCACCCAAAATGTTTGTAAGATGGAATCAAACTGAAGCCATTTTAAATAAAACTTCCATTGTGAATAGGGGTCAAATAAGGCTTAAGTTCACAAGACCTCCCTAGGTAACTGACATCCTGTTTGGCAGAAAGAGACATGTACCTGGTTAACTGACATCCTTGCTAGCAAGTTTAAACAAATGCTAATGTTGTGCCAGGAAGCATTCCTGACTCCAAAAGACCACCAAGGAGCCAATTCTGATGTAATCTCATTAGGGTCTCTTCATTATAAGCTCTAGGTTGGGCTCCCTGCCAACCCTGACAGCAGAATAGGAAGGTGGAGGCCCCAGTCTGGTTTCAGGCAAGCATTTATAGAGACAGGCAAACAAGCAAGGGGGTTTCTAGTCTGACACACATTTGATTGGGGGGCCATTATATCCTTTAACATAATTGGCTGGGGCTGGGAGTCAAACTATAACTTAACTTCTGCTTTTCTCCTGATTGGTGGTTGTTAGGAGGTGAAGTGCTAGAGGCAAGCCTGTAACCTGGAAGTGTAGATTTGTTGGGGAGTAACCCGGAGATTGGTGCTAGGTGCCAGTTTGTTAGTTAACTTGAGTTCATTCTTAGGTCAGGTTCTCTAAGATGGAATCTGAATACAAAAGACCTGGTCTCTCACTAGACAAGTCAACCTGTCACAGTTGAATAACTCAACCAATTGGAACAGGATAAGTATACCACAAAGACATGTTCCTAAGGAAGACGACTATCCCTAAATCTGGATTGGTGGGAATATGTAACTGTGACTTGGCACAGATGTTTGTGGATTTCTGTAGTGTGATTTTAATCCAGCAACCTGGCTACTCTGGCTGGAATACAGACACACCCTTAGTACACATCTTTAATCCCAAACAATGAAGGTAAAGTAGTTGGAAGAAGGAAGTAGGGAGTTTGTGAGTTTAGTGTAGGTAGGTCAGCTGAATCAGTTAAAGGTAGAGAATGAGACGGAGCCAGATTAGAAAATATTGCCAAATTTAATATGAGGCCAAGCAGAGCAATTCAATCAGAACTGAGAGAAGCAGTTTGAATCAGTCAACTTGGAGAGGAGATTAAGCCAGAACAGCTGACTTGAACCAGCCAGTGAGAGTTCAGAATGAGGGTGAGCTTATTCAGCAATAAGTCTCAGAGGCTGAAAACATTCTAGTCCCAGATAAGATTGTACAGAGGCTAGAAGCTTCCAGGACTAGGCCTAGGTTAGCAGATTTCAGGCTAAAAAAACTCTGTGATATTCTGCCTCATGGTCACAGTTCAGACTCCAGTCTGTTCTGTGTCCCTGATCAATCAGTAGCAACCAGAGTATAATAAATTTTCCTCATCTGCTTGAATACTAAGATAAATGTTCAAAGATGTAGTCAGTTCAGGAATCTGTGCTGTTGTCTCTGCCTGGTCAGTTTTTGCTGCCTAACTCAAATAAAGATATTGCTTTGCTAGACTTTGTGACTACTTGGGTAGCTTTGGATTTTTTTTATTTTTATTTATTTATTTATTTTTGACCCTAGCAGTTTACCAGACTCTCTTTCCTTAGACATATATCTTTAGCTCCCAGTTTTCAGACCCCATCCTCAGGGAAGCTGTCACATGTACTTTATGACCTGCTGACCTCTATGCTATCTCACTCAGAGACTACACTAGATTCTAGGTCTTTTAGCTATAGAGTCTATCTTCATAGTCACATGTACTTTGTAAAGGCATTTCTAAGCTTTAGTGTTGCATGGAAACTTGGAATAGAATGATTGTTGCTTGGTAACTTTCCCAAATTCTATTGTTTGATATTCTATTACTATTTGTTATAGTTTGTATATGCTTGGCCCAGGCACTATTAGAAGGTGTGGTCCTGTTGGAGTAGGCATGTCACTGCGGATGTGGGCTTTAAGACCCTCATCCTAGCTGCCTGGAAGCCAGTATTCTGCTAACAGCATTCAGATGAAGATGTAGAACTCTCAGCTCCTTGTCGCGTCTTCTCGGCCGGCAAGTAAGACACGACACGCCTGGATTCTTCTCTGACAGCTCTTTTATTCCAGGCACAATCTTCATCCAAGGAAGGGGAACCCCAAGCAGCTGAAATGCACTACTTATATACCCTTCCAAGGGGGCGGGCCAGGCAGCCTGTTCTCTCAGGATTGGTTAGGGCCAATACCTCATTAGCATAAGCCCCATGATTGGTTAGTGCTCATGTCTCATTAGCATAAGCCCTGTGAGTTCATGTCTCATTAGCATAAGCCCCGTGATTGGTTAGGGCTCGAGCCTCATTAGCATAAGCCCTCTCGGGAGGGGCTTGAGGCTGATGCATGCACAGTAGGCTTATACAGGACGCTGCACCAGCCATGTTGGAAACCAGCGCCATCTCTTCGGCCGCCTACAGCTCCTCTTGCACCATGCCTGCCTAGATGCTGCCATGCTCTTGCCTTGATGATAATGAACTGAACCTCTGAACCTATAAGCCAGTCCCAATTAAATGCTGTCCTTATAGGAATTGCCTTGGTCATAGTGTCTGTTCATAGCAGTAAAACCCTAATTAAGACACTACTCTTAATCATAACCACCTGGCATCAGACTCCCTGAAGTTTGATCCAGGCTGACAAAGTCAATTTGAATTGAGTTTTCATTCTCATCTCTTCGAGGTTAGCTTTCCTGCAGGGACCTCCTCAAATGGTAATATGACATTATGAATGTACTTAAGTGGTTACTGACTTATGTCCTTAAAAATGTTGAAATAGTAAATCAAGGTATGTGTATATTCCATAAAATGCTTCAAAACTAAAACAGAAATATAATGTAATTGTCTTGGATTCTTAAAAAATAAAACCAGATGAGTAAGAACAAACTGCTGAAAGTTCTATTAACAGAAACGAACAAAAACAAAAGACCCAGAGAAATGAACAGAACATCAATGAGCTGTATAAGAAGGGCAACTGGTAACTGGATTTCTTGAAAGGCAGTAAAGATAGAAAAACAACTAAATAATGTCCCTGATTTTTCAAATTAAGTTGAAAGTATGAACTCGGTGATCTCAATCTCTCTCTGTCTGTCTGTCTATCTATCTATCTGTCTGTCTGTCTATTTATATCTTGCTTGCTCGGATGCACTTGAAGACCATTAAAGGAAAAAAAAAAAACTATACCAAAGCCTTCCACCATCAAGTTATCTTAAAGCAAAGAGAGAACTTTAGACAGAGAAGGAGAATAAATGGAGGCTCCTACTTCAGAGGCATGAAATGCAACTGTGAACATACTTATCAAAAACAATTTGGGCTGGAGAGATGGCTCAGCAGTTAAGAGTACCTGATGCTTTCCCAAAGGACATAGGTTGAGTTCTCAGCACCCAATGCAGCTGACAACCTTCTGTAACTTCAATTCTAGGTGATCCAGTGCCCTCTTTTGACTTCCTCAGTCATGAGACATATACATGGATGCAGGCAAAATACTCATACACCTAAAATAAATCTAAAAATACAAATCAGAAGTTAGTGGAACATAATCCTTACATATCTGAAAGAACCAAAGTATTAACTGAGAATTCAATTCCCATGAAGGAAAAATTAAGATTTTATTCAGACAATGTATAAGCCAGGATTCTTTAAAGGGATATAAAACTAATAGGATGAAGATATATGCATGTATAAGGGGAATTTGTTAGAGTGGTTTATAGGGTGTAATCAATCTGGTTACTCCAAAAATCTCCCAAAGGAATGGCCAAAAATCTGGTGGTTATTCAGTCCACAAGGCTGGATGTCTCAGCTGGTCTTGAGTCTACATTGGAATTCCAGAGTGACTGAAAGTTAACACTCTTATGTGTTCCTGATAGGTAGGTAGTATTTTAAGAGCATGTCACATGGCTATGTGTGCTACTACCTACCTTTAATTAAACTCCAACTCTACCTCAGGAAGCGACAGAAGGATCTCTCTGAGTTCAAGGTTCCAGGGCAGCCAAAGAGGAAAGAGCACACCCTACCACCAAAAAAAAAAAAAAACAATAGAGTGGACTGATAGAGGTAGAATGTGGATCTGGGAAGAGAGAGGTGAAGGGGATGAATCGAAATATAATGTATGAAATTCTCAAAGAATAAAAACAGTAAAAGTCAGACAAAGCATTACAGACATTCCTGAGAAGTTTCCACTACTCCACCACCAAGGTAAACCATGATGAACTATTTTACTGTCTAGACACTGAGTTTTGCCCACATTTAGAAAACCCATAACTCACTGCAGAATACCAAATATCTAATCTCCAAGGCCTTGACAACAATCTCAGAATTTAGAGGCATGGGGGAACCTGAGGGAAACTGATTTTTAAAAAAAGAAAAGTGATTTTTCTCAGTAGTTGTTAAAGCCTGGAAAAGTTTCTTCCTTTTTCCCTTCTTAACCCTTTCCCAGCCAGCCACAGAGTAAAAGTCTGAGTAAGAAAATGAGTCACACTTCGGAAAACAGAATTCCCACTGGAGAGCCCGTATATTCTACACAAACGCAGAAAACCTGATATCCTGAGAGAAGCCACTTGTTACCTATATCAAATAGGTCACTAACCCCAAACTGTCTCAGTGTTGAAGCCAAAACTACTCACTGCGAAGTACACGTTTGCAGAGGTGTGGCTACCACTCTTATCTTTGTGCAGGGCCTGACACAGGCTGCAACTACACAAAGGGCAGAGAACTTGGTAAGCAATTTCCCACGCCCCGCCACACAATCAATCCTCTTCTTTACTGAACCTACGACAGACTGAGGTTCAGGCCAGGAAAGTGGCCGAGCTGGTCAGGAAGAGACAAGAGACTGCTAAAATTGGGGACGGATAGGGACAACATAGCTCTAAGGAAAGGGGCTTCGAAGGTCATTTTAACTGGAAATATTTCAGAAGAGACCCCTCAGGGACAGGAAAAGACGCCAGGGGACCCAAGGGGTAAGGAGACGAGAGAGGAAAGGAGAAGTCCGAATGAACAGCAGAGGGAGCTGCGGGTGAGAGTCCAGATCGCAGTATCCCCGCGCCAAAGACACTGTCGCCCCGATCCGTCCGGCGGCTACACTACGCGCAGTCGCAGACAAGGACCCCAGCAGGGACCTGGCAGCTCGCAGGGCTAGCACCCAGTCTCCCTGCTACTCACCGAATGTGCGGGGGCTCCTCCAGTCGCTAGCGCCCACACAGCCCGCCTGGGAACCGCACTACGGACTACGCAGTAGGGCACAGGGCGGAGCCGAGGAGAGTAAGGGAGTAGGAGGACCTTCCGGAGCCTAAGTGTTACCACTGGCTCTCTAACCAGGTCCCGGAGGTTTCAATTCTCTCGGCAGCCACTAGGAGGCTCCTGAAGTGAGCGGGAAGACTCCAATTTGAGTCCTGCGTGAGTGCAAGCCACTTTCCTGTGCACCTTGTTGAGTCCTCTTAAACCTGCCTCAACCTTCCAAGTGATTACAGGCCTGTGTCACCCTGCCTGGCTTGGGAGGCTTTATTTTCAACTTTAATGAATCTCTAGAATGGAGGGATAAAAAGAGCGGTTACACATAACTATAGTAGAAAATCTCTTATCTTTGTGAGCCTGGGTTTCCCATAAATGCTGTAAATAGCATTTCCCTGTAAAATGCTATTCTCTTACTCCTTCGATTATAACAGACTCAATCAATCAATAAAGCAATCAATCAACCAATCATCATCATCATCAAATGTTGCTCATGGTGGGAAGTCAATGGAGTTTAAGATATGAGATATGCATTTGATGTGGGCCATCTTTTGTCACTGGAATTAAGACTGTGTCCTGGCTACCCTAATGAAACAGTCTCTGCCTCTCATCCTTCCATAACACAAGAGTCAAATTATAGTGAAAATCAGCAGGCATGGTGGCACAGGCCTTGCCTAAATCCTAGCACTCAGGAGGTGCATAGGTGCATCTCTTGATTTCAAGGCAGGCCTGTTTCACCCAGCAAGTTCCAGGACGAGCCGTAGCTCAGAATAGAAGACACCATGCCTCAAAATTAAATAGATAAATATGTAGTGGTGTGTAACAGTAAAGCTTTATGTGTGGCTTAAGTGAAATGTACTAAAGCCTTGTATCTGGTTTGAGTGAAATGTTTCAGCAAAGCCTTTGCTATGATTGGATTAATCAGTAAAGGCTAGAAAACTGTTTCCAGGTAGTTATGTTGGACCTGAAAGAATATCTCCCTTGTAGTCTACACTTGTACATGCTGCACAAACTCTGGTCCTATGACACTCCTGGCAAACTTGGAGTTCTTTACTGTTATTGATGGTAGCCATTGTCAAAAGGAACTGAGATTGTGTGGGTTGTCTGCTCTCCTGGGCTGCAAGGGTAAGAGAACATTGGTAGTTGGAAACTTTCCAGCCAATTAATTTTGTGTAAGAATTGAATAAAAGCTCATGGGGTGAGGCTAGTCAGGGTCAGTCTTTTCCAAGAAGGCTTGACACCCTCTGCTCCTTCAGAAAATGAAGGTTTTGCATCTTAGTGAGCTTCTCTCTCTTACGTGGCACCTACAACCAACCATCAATCAGTAAGAATAAATAAGTGAAAGACAGAAAAGGATTTATTTAATGTGGTTACATTTGGAAGAGAATATGACTACGTCCCAATCCATCTTTAGGGTTCTCTAATGCATGGACAAAGCTTAAGCAGAAGCCAGCAATAAGCTTAACTAAGCAGTCCAAGCCAAGGTATGAGGTGAGGTGTACCACCACCTCCCTACCTTCAGTTCTTGTTTTGACAGTATGGTGGAAAACAGACTTAGACAGTTTCTCCCATAGACAAGTTCCTCCTCTGGTTTTCCTCAGCCTTTACTTCTAGGATGAGATTTCTGAAAAAAATTCTAACTTGTTTCAAGAGTCTGTTGGCCAAAGAGAGACACAAATGTCTCTTTAGAATATCATTCCTGCCAGGCAGGCTGAATCACATAGACAATGGGGTGGCATGAAGATCTAAGTGGGAGTGGCAGAATTCAGGAACAAACTATGCTGTCTCTAACAGCTAGACCACTGTTTCAGGAACTATGGAAAGAATTTACCTAATTAGATTGTAATACCATCCACGGCACCTCAGGAAACAACCAATGATCTCATTTACTAAAAGGAAAGACAAAGAGTCTTCTATGAACTGTTGGAGATGTAACTTCAGAAGTCATGAAAGTTGTATATATGGCTGTTGGAACACTTAAGGGTGGCTCTCCCTTGACAAGCCTACATTTTCCTGAAGTGCCTTTCTTGCTAATAACTAGGCTTAAATGCTCTTTTTAATAAACTCCAGGGTGGAAAAGATGACTTAATGGGTAAAGTGCTTTCCCTGTAATGGAGGACCTGAGTTCCCATCCTCAGAACACAAGTAAAGTCAAATATGACTATGCAGCTCTGTGATTCCACTGTACGGGTGACAAGACAGGAGGCAGAGACAGGAGAATCCCTAGACAATCACAGGCTTGGAGCACCAAATAAGAGACCCTGCCTCAAGTTCAGGGGAAGGTAACTTTGTCCTCTAACCTTCATCAGGATGCCATAGCGTGCTCTCTCTCTCTCTCTCTCTCTCTCTCTCTCTCTCTCTCACACACACACACACACACACACACACACAACACACACTACACAAACAAAATAAAACCCCACCTCCAGTCTGTACTGACTCAAGTTCTTTTTGACAATGCAGTCAAGAATTCTGGCTTCACTGAAGTAGAGGTTCTTGAAAAGAACGGTATTACTACAGAAAGCAGCATAAAGCTGTGTTTCTCTTTCTCTTCCTCTAACACAATTGCTCTCTCGGTCTTACCATTCTAATGTGCCACTTATGCTGGACTGTAGGAAAGCATGCTGGCAATCTAGCATTCATGAAGTAGAGGTAGGAAGACTACTGTGGATGTGAGGAAAGCCTGGGCTACATAGTGAAATACCGTCCTATCACATAAGAAATTAACTAATAATTAAAACTGAGTAACAACAACAACAAAAAAAAACCAACAAACTGAGTAACAGAGGAAGAGGAGTACTTGACGGTTACAGCAATATCCTTTAAAATCATTTCAGGTGTCAGTCATTGATTTCTATAGCATCATCATCTTCAAAAGGTAATTTTTGTTTAAGGTTAGCACTCCTACTTCAGTTAACCTAGTCAAAGAATCCCTACAGACATGCCAAAGAAATTTGTTTCCACGACTATTCTAAATTCCATTAAGATGACTATCTTAGTCAGGGTTTCTATCCCGGCACAAACATTATGATCAAGAAGCAAGTTGGGAAAGGAAAAAAAAAAAGCTCTTTCTAGCTGTAGGTGATGGCTCGTGTCTTTAATCCTTGATAGCAATCTTTGTGAGTTAGAGGCCAGCCTGGTTTACCGAGTGAGTTCCAGGACAGCCAGAACTACACAGAGAAACCCTGTCAAAAAAAAAGTTTATCACCAAAGGAAGTCAGGACTGGAACTCAAGCAGGTCAGGAAGCAGGAGCTGATGCAGGGGTCATGGAGGGATGTAACTTACTGGCTTGCTTCCCCTGGCTTGCTCAGTTTGCTTTTTTATAGAACCCAGGACTACCAGCCCAGGGATGGCACCACCCACAAGAGGCCCTTCCCCTTGACCACTAATTGAGAAAATGCCTTAGAGCTGGATCTCATGTCAAGTTGACACAAAACCAGCCAGTACAATGACAATGAACATTAAATATCACATTAATCTTAACCCAATCCTATAACTCAAACCCTTAATTCCTAATTCTAACATAACCAAAATCTGAACCTAACCTTTCCACAGCTCTGGTTTACAAAACACTAGAGCAAACTTAAAGGAAAATTTCCAGAATATTTTATGTGGGAGATCTGCACACTGCACTAATCAGTTCCTGGTGGATTCCCTCCCTCCTCTCTCTCTCCCTTACCTCTGTCCCCTGCTGCCATCATAAAATACCACACTAATGGAATTTGGAAATCTTTTTTGATGTGGTTAAGGTGCTACAGCCTATCATGCCATGAAAACAAGATGACAATGTTTCCATAGTAGCAAGACTGTATGCCTGTAACTTCTCACCTTGATAGTATAAGGACAGATGAAAAAAAATGCAAGAACTGGGTCATGGTTATAATTCTGAAAGCCTGACTTTCATGGACCTACTTCCTCCAGCGAGGCCATATCCGCCAATGTTTGCCAAGGCCCAAAACAGTGCCATAAGCTGGAAACCACTGGACTAACTCAGTTTTGTTTTTGTTTCTTTTTTTATTTGTGACTCCCTTTGTGTGAGAAATTGTAATGCATCCCTCAGTAGACAGGTTTTATGAAGTGGATGTTCAAATGAAACATTTACTGTTTGTAAATCAAAGAAATCTACTTAAAAACAATTTGGTGACTAGACAACTTTATCAATTATTATGAAAGTTAAGTTTGCATATTAGGATTTCTGAGTTCGAGGCCAGCCTGGTCTACAGAGTGAGTTCCAGGACAGCCGGGACTACACCCTAACCCTCGAAAAACAAAAACAAAAAAAAAAAAAAAAAAGCTTGCATATTAATAAAATGGGCATATTTATTCCTACATAACAGAGTGAATCTTAGCTGAATATTTGATAATCAGTATATAGAGAATCAGTGGTTTTCAGAGATGATACTTTGGTTTTAAATGTCAATTTTTTTTTTTCTTGACAGGGTTTCTCCTTGTAGCCTTGGCTGTCCTGGAACTCACTCTGTTAGACCAGGCTGGCCTCGAACTCAGAAACCCACCTGCCTCTGCCTCCCAAGTGCTGGGATTAAAGGTGTGCACCACCACTGCCCGGTGATGCTTTGGTTTTATACTTGGCAAATATAAAGAGCATCACATAAAACAGTAGGCAGAAATACAGTTAGGACCATTTCATAAGTTGTTAAAATATATTTTCTTTATTGAAACCCAATAATCATTGAGTGATTTTTTTTTAATAAAATACAAGTCAGTAAGTAACTCAGGCAACTTTTAAACTATACTATACAGTACAATACAAAGATAAATTAATCTAGTACTTACAAGCTGATGAATGACACTAGAAAAACAGAAGAGGATTGAGGAGGCGCACTCCGGGCAGAGGCGGCTGGCGGTAAACGGAAAGGTGTCTTTCTGCTGAGGGGCAGTCATGTTTCTCCAGTATTACCTCAACAAGCAGGGCGATCGCGTCTACACACTGAAGAAATTTGACCCTATGGGACAACAGACTTGCTCTGCCCATCCTGCTCGGTTCTCCCCAGATGACAAATACTCAAGACACCGAATCACCATCAAGAAACGCTTCAAGGTGCTCATGACCCAGCAACTGCGTCCTGTCCTCTGAGGCCCATTAATCTCCTGTGCTGCTATTCCCCCGGCCGATTATCAGCAACCAAACGCGCTGTAAGCCTTGAAGCCTTCCCATGCTGTTTGGAATACTATCTCACTACGTGAATGAGTCTATACTGAGGGCCTCGCCCGTGAAAGGAACAATCTTTTTTTTTTTTTTTTTTTTTCATGTTTTGACTTACTGCCAGGTTATTAAAGATACAATGACTTGAAACTTAAAAAAAAAACAAAACAAAACAAAAAGACAGAAAAGTCTGTTTTCCACAATTAAATCATTATTTCCATAAGAGCAGAAAACTCTGGTTATTTAGTAGAAGTACTTCAGCTTGCAACAATCAGCAAGTCTTGCGTGTGAGCTGATTTGCTTCTTGGACCTGTTAATAGGCATCGTGTGACATGACATCACATGCAATGCCCATGTTGTATAATCAGAACAAAGTAAGGTGCAGTTAATCACATGAACAAAACACATGAACAGAAACACATGAGAATCAGTGCACATAATAAATCTGAAAGCTACAGACACCAACTCCCTGCCTCTGTTCTAAGTGATAGCTGTTTTTCACAAACAATTTTTAAAAAGTATCTACAATGCAAAAAATATAGAGAATAAGCATACCAATAGTTTTAAACAATTGTAAAATGGTTACATTTTAAGCAGTGTTATCACAAAAATCAAAAGTATTAAAATTATACACACTGTAAAAAGCTTTAAGTCAATTTATTGTTTAGGAAAACATCAAAATACTATAAACTAAGTCTATAGTGTTGATATTTTACAGTAGATTAATGTGTCCTGGGAGTTTATATTCACCTAAGTCTCTGATTGAACAAACTCTAGTCCTGAAAACTCCACTCAAAATAAGTACTCATCATAGGTAGAGCATTTATTTTTATGCCAAATCTTTTGATACACATTTGTTGCAACCAAGGCTACAAAAGCAACATTCCATAGACTAGTGGGGTCTTTTATACCATGTAGCATAAGGTCTGGTGGGCTACCCTATAAGGTACATATATGGTGATTAAAAAATTGTCTAACAATCTCTATCAGCAACTATTTCTACGGTTAAAGTTCATGTCTACACTTAGAACATTTTCATCTCAGTGTTTTCCTGTAAAAGAAATGCAAATCCAATGAGGAACTTTCTCATTTCTCTTGATGCTAGGGCTAGACATTAAACTGGGAGACCAGAGATAAATGAATGAATTGCTTTTTTTTTTGTTTTTTTCGAGACAGGTTTTCTCTGTACAGCCCTGGCTGTCCTGGAACTCACTCTGTAGACCAGGCTGGCCTCGAACTCAGAAATCCGCCTGCCTCTGCCTCCCAAGTGCTGGGATTAAAGGCGTGTGCCACCACCGCCCGGCTTTTTTTTCCAATTTTTATTGAGACTGGTCTCATTAAGTTGTCTGGCCTGGTCTTGAACTTGCTATCAGTTGCAGCAAAACCAGAGTACCCAAAAGTACAGGCCTGATCTATGAGGTGCAGCTGGGAACACTTTCAAGTGTAAATCGCTGGAAAACACCATACATTCATAAATTGCATAGCTTTTCATTCGTGTTATAAAATTTTTAGCATGATTTGCTTCAACATTTCAACATACATTTGTAGGATCTTCTAATCAGAATTATTACATGATTTTTAGTGCCATTAAAATATAAGCGTTTCTTCCCAAACTGCAACAGTTTCAATCAGATATCTCTTTCTATGTATTTGAGTAGATCTAAGAAATGAAATATCATACTCCATTCTGGGTTTTAACACCAGGGAGTTTCACATCTTCAAATGGAAATGAAGGTCTTAGCACATCGCTTAGATTCATAGGTTTTTGTTTTTGTTTTTTTTCCCAGTGAATCCTTCCAAACTTTCCATAGCAACAACAACGACAACAACAACAAACCACCATCTGTTTTACATTCATCAGCTCTTTTCCCAGTATTTCCACACATTTGGAGAGAACTAGAAATTCTTTTTTTTTTTTTTTTAATATTTGTTTATTTTTTATTTATATGAGTACACTGCAGCTGTCTTCAGACACACCAGAAGAGGCATTGGATCCCATTACAGATGGTTGTGAGCCACCACGTGGTTGCTGGGAATTGAACTCAGGACCTCTGGGAGAGCAGTCAGTGCTCTTAACCACTGAGCCATCTCTCCAGCCCGAGAACTAGAAATTCTAAACATTCTCGAATGTTAGTCTGCATTTACAGAGATTTTCCCTCAGGTGTGAGTTTTTCCATGTCTCTGAAGGGAACGGTAACATGTAAAGGCTTTACTACAGTCTTTGCACTCATAGGGTTTCTCTCCAGTGTGAGATCTTTCATGAATTTGAAGTAAATATGGGTAAGTGAAGGACTTACTACATTGTTTACATTCATAACGTTTTCCCCCAGCGTGAGCTATTTTATGCCTCTGAAGAGAACTATGACTTATCAAAACTTTACCACACTGCTTACATTCATAGGGTTTTTCTCCTGTATGTGTTTTCTCATGCATTTGAAGGGAACTGTGACTTCGGAAGGCTTTATCACATTGCTTACATTTATAAGGTTTTTCACCAGTATGAGTTCTTTCATGCATTTGAAGGAAACAGGGATAAAGAAAGGTTTTACTACATATATTACATTTATAGAGTTTCTCTCCAGTGTGAGATCTTTCATGCATTTGAAGGTAGCATGGATAAATGAAGGACTTACCACACTGTTTACATTCATAGGGTTTCTCTCCAGCGTGAATCCTTTCATGTCTTCTGAGGGAACTTTGACTTCTGAAGGCCTTACCACATTGCTTACATCCGTAGGGCTTTTCTCCAGTGTGGGTTCTTTCATGTAACTGAAGAGAACTTGAACAACTGAGAATCTTGCCACACTGTTTGCACTCATAGAAGCCACTGTGAGTTTTTTCATGTATCCGAAGGTAACCCGCACTTTTGAAGGTTTTGCCACACTCTGCACATTCATAGGGTTTTTCCCCAGTATGGGTTCTTTCATGCGCCTGGAGGAGACTGTGACATCTGAAGGTTTTACCACACTGCGTACAGTCATAACGCTTCTCCCTAGCATGGGCTCTTTCGTGTAACTGAAGGGAACTGAGGCCTTTAAACGCTTTACCACACCGCACACACTCGTAGGGTCTTACTGCACTATGAATCCTTTCGTGTCGTTGAAGGAAGGAGGGACAAACAAAGGCTTTACTGCAGATCATACATTTATAGGGCTTTTCTGCAGTGTGAGACTTCTCATGCTTTTCAAGTAAGTACTGATAAAGGAAGGTCTTACCACATTGCTTACACTCGAAGGGCTTCCCTTCAGTGTGAGTTTTTTCATGTACCTGGAGATTACTGAGCCGGCGGAAGGTTTTCCCGCACTGTTTGCATTCGTGAGATTTTTCTCCACTGTGGACCCTTTCGTGTACTTGGAGGGAGTTGGAAGAACTGAGGGTCTTGCCACACTGTTTGCACTCATAGAATCCACTGTGAGTTTTTTCATGTATTCGAAGGTTACTGAGGCTTTTGAAGGCTTTACTGCATTGTTTACAAGCATACGGCTTTTCACCAGTGTGGGTCCTTTCATGGACGCGAAGTAAACTATGATACCTGAAAGCTTTACCGCAGAGTTTACATTCATGGGGTTTTTCTCCGGTATGGATTATTTCGTGGACTCGGAGACGGCTGAGACCTCTGAAGGCTTTCCCGCACTGCTGACACGCATAGGGCTTCTCCCCAGTGTGGGTTCTTTCGTGCAGCTGAAGGGAGCTCGAGCAACTGAGAATTTTCCCACACTGCTTGCACTCATAGGGTTTGTCTTCAGTGTGAGTCCTTTCGTGGACTCGAAGATAACTGAATCCCCTGAAGGCTTTCCCGCACTGCTGACATGCATAGGGTTTCTCTCCTGTGTGTGTCCGTTTATGTAACTGCAGGGCGCTAGAGCAACTGAGGCTTTTACCGCACTCTTTACACTCATATGGCTTTTCTTCGGTGTGACTTCCTTCATGTATACGAAGGTAACTGAGACTTCTGAAAGCCTTGTCACACTGTTTACACTCATAGGGTTTCTCCCCAGTGTGGGTTCTGACATGAACTTGAAGTAAACATGGGTAAATGAAGGACTTACCACACTGTTTACATTCATAAGGTTTTTCCCCAGCGTGAGAAACTTTATGTCTTTGAAAGGAACTTCTATCTTTAAAGTTTTTAGCAGACTGTTTACATGCATAGGGCTTTTCTTCACAGTGAATCCTTTCATGTCTTTGGAGGAAAGAAGTACATAGAAAGGCTTTACTACAAATCTTACATTTATAGGGTTTCTCTCCAGTATGGGATCGTTCATGTAACTGAAGAGAACTCTGACCTCGGAAGGTTTTCTTGCACTTTTTGCATTCATAGGGCTTTTCCCTAGTGTGTGTTCTTTCGTGTCTTCGGAGAAAAGAGGGGCACAGGAAGGCTTTACTACATGTATTACATTTATATGGTTTCTCTCCGCTGTGAGACCTTGCATGCAATCGAAGGGAACTATGACCTTTGAAAGCCTTACCACACAGCTTACACTCGTAGGGTTTTCCCCCAGTGTGAGTTCTTTCATGTCTTTGCAGGAAAGAGGAACAACGAAAGGCTTTACTGCACATATTACATTTGTAAGGCTTCTCTCCAGTATGGGATCTTTCGTGGGTTTGAAGTAAATAGGGATAAATGAAGGACTTACCACACTGTTTGCATTCATAGGGTTTCTTCCCAGCATGGACTATTTTATGTCTTTGAAGGGAACTGTGGCTTCTCAGAGCTTTACCACATTGTTTACATTCATAGGGTTTCTCTCCAGTATGAGTTCTTTCATGGACTTGAAGATTACTGAGACGCCTAAAGGGCTTAGCACATTGCTTACATTTATAGGGTTTTTCTCCCGTATGAGTTCTTTTATGTCTTTGTAGGAAAGAGGAACAAAGAAATGCCTTACCACATATCTTACACTTATAAGGCTTCTCTCCAGTATGATACCTTTCATGCATTTTAAGTAAATAGGGATAAACGAATGACTTACCACAGTGTTTACATTCATACGTTTTTCCCCAGCACAAATTCTTTCATGCCTTTGAAGGGAACTGTGACATCTGAAAGCTTTAACACACTGTGTACAGTCAAAATGCTTTCCTCCATTATGAGTTCCACTGCAAAACGCCAGGTAATTGAAAGAACTCAGAGTTGTGCCACATGGATTACATTCAGAAGGGTTCTCTTCGCTGTGAGCTGCTCCATGTATGCAAAATGAGCTGGGACAAATAAGGGCTGTTTCATTTATACTGTATTCATGGGGCTGCTCTTCACTCTGAATTTGCTTACAAGTGTCACATGAGTTTGGAATACCAACGGGTTTTGAATATATGTCGTATCCATAAGTTCCGCTCGCAGTGTGGGTTCCCATGTATATGTGAACAGTTGTGAGAGGACTGGAGTCAGATCGCTTCTTCCCACAGTCCTGAAGCTCATATCGAGTATATCCAGAGTGGGTTAGGATGTTCCTAGGAAAGGATGAATGAGACATGAAAACTTCCCCATACAAAGTACATTCACATAGTTTCGCTTGAGCAGCAATCTCTAGACTTCTACTGACATGTGATTTCTTGGAGGTTTCTCCAAATGCATCACCTTCTTTACTCTCACAGACCAAGTCTAGCATTTGACATCTGTAAACACTGGCAGGCACATTACTAATGGTTGCTGTACTGATGGCTATTTAGCTATGGTAAGTCTTAGTCTCCCACTATTGCCTAAATCAGAGAAAGTGTATGCCTTATGCAATATTTAAATGTTCGCTAACTAAATGGATTGGTGATACTGCAACATGGCTCTTATAGCTATTACTAAAACAGCAAATATCATACATGCATTTTTTCTCAATACTTTTTCCAACTGAACTATTTTCAAAGTCGGACAGCCTTCTTAAATGGAATCACATGTTTTTGTAAAATTTTTATAACGGTGAATAATTTAAATTTGTGTTTGCCTTGCTAACTTGTTCATAAATTTTCATAACATATTAAGATTCTCTCAAAAGATAGTTTTTTGCAAACTAATACATGTAATTTACCTTATATTTTTCCCAAGCTGTTTATACTGGTCTTCAATGGTCTGGTATTCTGATTTGATTCCTAAAATGTAGACCCAGAAAAAAAAATTACAAATTACCAGAAACTACAAATCATTCTAAGTTCCTAGGGTTAATGCACATTTTACCCATACTGATTTATTCACTTAATTCTTCCCTTTCCATATTCTAAATTACAGAATGAAGGAACACTTGTCCAATTGACAAAGTAAAGGAATATCAACACTCTTACCCACAGAAGCAAGGTTGCTGCAGGTTTCCAGCATCACATTAATGTATAGGTTCTTCTGAGAAGGATCCAGTAAGATCCACTCTTCCTGGGTGAAGTTTATGGCCACATCCTCAAAGGTCACTGAGTCCTAAAATATCCCATACATACACATAAGAAAATGGGTGAAACTGACAGTACTGTGTATAACTGATAAGATGTTCATATAATTCTGCAGTCTCCAAACTTGTATTAAATGACAGATAAGTTCTAATACTAAGACTGACATATTCAGATAGGAAATTGCCAAAATAGTGGACCAAAACTCTCCTCTCATAACTCCAACCAGGGGTTGGAGTGTTCTACTGGGCCGAGCCAATTTCTCTGTCTAGAATGGATTATCTTGTTCCTATGATAACCAAGTCCTACTGAATGACGGTCAAAATAGACTAGTCAAAAGGTTGGTCTTCTTAGAATTTCTTAGGCACAAGAGGGCCTTTACTCAGACAAGTGCACCTGAGATTATAGGAGACTTCATCAACACAAATGGTAATAGCAGTCACTTAGTCTAAATGATTCTGGGAAACATTTGGCATTTTCTGAACCCTTGTTCAATTTCTGGAATGTTCCATACATGGCAAAAGGAAAGAATCCATCCCCACAGTACATGTAGGGCAATAAGCCTAATGTATTTCACACAAACTGTCAAAACTTGTTATATGGGCATTTTCATCTGTGCTATGTGACGAAGGCAAGGGAAATATTAAAATCCTGAAAGCAGTTTACACTCACCCAAATTTAGTAAAGTGGTCAATGTGAGAGATAATAATGACCACAAGAGAACAGTTTTTAATCTTTCTATATATTCTTTGATAATTTTACACATAAGTACTTCTACACATTGTATGTATGTATTGCTCACATCCCCCCACCCCAACTTCCTCTTCCATTCCCTCTGTAACCGCCCTCCCAGTACACGGCCTCCTAGCTTCATGTTCTCTCCATTTGTTTGGTTTGTTTTTAAGGATTTATGTGTATGGCTATTTTGTTTGCATATACGTCAATGTACCACATTCATATGGTTCCTGTAGAAACCAGAGGAGGCATAAGATCCCCTGAAACTGGAGTTATGGACAGCTACCATGTGAGTGCTGGGAACCATACCTGAGTCCTCTGCAAGAGCAACAAATGCTCTTAACCCCTCTGCAACCTCTCCAGACCCTTGTTTCTGTTTTTGCTTTTTTACCACTATGTCCAATGCGTTCTACCTGCACGTATACCAACAACCTCCTAGCAGCCATACACCCAAAGAAAAATTGCTGATAGTTCCTGAGAGAGGAGCTGAGTTTCATTAGCTCATGATTTTATGCTAGCATTATTGACTGGCTTGATTTTGTGCAGGTCTTATGCAAATAATCACAGATGCTGTGAGATCCTGAGTCCATGTCATAGGCAGAAGACAGCATCTCACAGCACTCTTCCACATACTCTGGCTCCTACAGTCTTTATGATCCCTCTCTGGTCATGTTCCCTGAGTCTTGCACTAATAGAGAGCAAGTTTGTAATATCTATTCAATAAATGTTAAAAGAAATAGAACAATTAGATAACACAAGTTTTTACAAGAACTTAAAGTAGCCAGGTATGTTATTTGCTGTAGTCCCAGCTGCTGGGAAACCTGGGATTTAGGATCATTTGATCCAGGATCTCAAAGCTGGTGTGTAAAGATCTCTGTCTCAGGAAGGGGGGAGGGAGGAGAAAGAGGAAGTCAGCGTCACTAAAATGCCATCTCTTCTAAATTATACCTTTATAAAAATCACAAACCTCAATACTTCTTAGTAGTCACCAAAATCTACATCTCCATTCCACTAGTAACACAAGTGTCTAGCAATTATCAAAGCCTTCTGAACAATAATCATGATAACTTGTCTAACAAAGATGAAGAGGACCATTTGAAACACATAGAAGACACAAAGGACCAAAACTAAAAGCAAATCCCCAGAATTTTTCAGGCCACCATTTAGATAATCTTTAGCAACCCAATATAAAAGTGGCCAGTCTAAAGAAAAATAACTGACACTGTAAAGTTTACTACTCAACAAAATGCCATGTCTACACATTTGCCTACAAAGTCTACAAGGAAGAGTAAGTCACTTCCTCCTTCTTTCTTTCTCTGTTTCTTTTCTTTCTTTCTTTCTTCCTTCCTTCCTTCCTTCCTTCCTTTCTTTCTTTCTTTCTTTCTTTCTTTCTTTGAGACAGGTATCTCTTCTATTTTGGTGGGGAGTCTAGTCTTTTAATGGCCAAGTCATCTCTCCAGCCCAAGACTGGGTCTCTCTATGTAGACAGGTTAGCCTTGAAGTTATAGGGATTTACTGTCTCTGCCTTCCTTTGACTCTTATCAAAAGAACTCTACTTCTTTTCATTGGTGCACTCCCCTCTCTGGGATCTCACCCGCTGCTTCAATGAAGTATTTCAATATATTCTTTGCTTCCTTATGTCTTGTTAAGTTACTTTTATTGTCTGTGTCATCATTCCAATGCGAATGGCGTATCTCAGGACTGTCTTATTTACTGTTCTATTACTGTGAAGAGACACCATGACCAAGGTAACTCTTATAAAAAAGCATTTAACCCAGACTTGCTTATAGTTTCAGAGGATTAGTCCATTATCATCCTGTTGGGATGCATGGCATCAGACAAAAAAAATAGTAGCTGAAAGTTTTATATCCGAATCTTCAGGTAGCAGGGACAGGATGGGGGTGGGAGGCCCTGGTGTGGCCTCTTGAAACCTCAAAGCCCACCTCCAGAGACATACTTTCTTCCAATAAGGCCACACCTACTCCAACAAGTCCCCACCTCCAAATCCTTCTAACTTTTCTCAAATAGTTTGATTCCCTAAGCATTCAAATATTTGGGCCTTTTGGGGGGTGCAGGAGGTATGGTACTCTCATTCCAACTATCAAAGGCATTCTCTTCTTAACTCCCTTGTCTGCTCCATTCAACTATAGGTATGGTCCTGCAGCAAGACCTAAAGGATTTAGGGGCATGACTTGAGATCACTGTTTACCATCAAGGGACATATAAGCTAAAATATTTTGTTTGAAATATTTTCTACTTCAGAAAACTTTACTTATAAGGACACTGACCAAAGCAACTCTGGTGGGAACTTAAGGTGAAGGCAGAAAACAGACAGTTTGCTATAGCCCATGATCAAATCACCTTTAATGTTTCTGAAATCACCTGACTCTCCACAGCTGGTATTTTCTCCAATCACTCTATTCCTTTACCCATGCACATTGTCCTTCACATACTCACACAAGAGTTTCACATAGGGAACTCAGTGATCAACTAAGAGTCATATCCTCTTCCTCATAAAATATTCTTCTCCTTCATTTGGTAGCCAATGAAGACCCTGGCACCATCCAGATATGCGACTCCCTTTCCATTTCTGATTTGTCCTTGCTGTATAGCAATCTCTTCCCAATTAAAATACTCCACCCTGGAGGGAAATTCGTTAAGTCTCAGAAGTTAAAAAGAAGGGCCATAAACTTACCAGATACATAACAACTGCTGGTTGTTGCTGACATAGTGGCCCTACACTTTGTCTTACATAGATTATCTATGTACCATCTCCTCTGAGTTCAGGGAACAATCCCAGAAGAGGAGGCAGGCAGATTGTAAGATCTGGAAGAAAGCATAGAGTGTATAGCATTTTCCTCCAAGTTGATAGATTCCATACTGAAGAGAAGCTGAAGAATAAGACGTGCTAACTAACTCTCACAACTGCTGGAAGTGCTAGGTAGGCCACAGTGGGAGAAGAGACACCAACAGTATAACTGCAGCCACTTCGTTGCTACAGTAGCTACCTACCAGGCAAGATGTGCCCACTGGTGCCACAGTGACAAAAATGCTTTTGGTGTAACGAATTGCTTCTGAATTGGGTTTGTGGCCTACCCCACAGAAATTCAGATTCAAATGTAAACCTCCTCAAACACTCTTAGCTCAGGATGTTACAGATCCTAGGGAGGAAGTTATTATTGTTGTTTTGCTAAAAATGATGTTGTGACATTGCCTTTAAATATTCATAATTATACCTATAAATTAACTCTGACTGCAACCCTGGCCAGAGAAGCTTCCCTCAGCAATGGTCAGCCATTAAGCAAAAGAGTAGTAACTTGTCAAAGCCTAAACAGGACTTCTATGTCAACTCCCCCAAGCTCACAGAACATCACGGAGGGATGGAAAGAATACAGGAGCTGGGAGGGTGCTGAGGAGAGCTGTCAAATGCTATCTTTGCTACATGACAAGGCCACTGTACCCATCAATTCACTGCAGTTATATGTGCAATACTCATTGGATTCAGTAGGTTATTAACAAAGAGAGAGAGAGACTCACTGAGGGTTCCTGTGAAGAATGGCAGGGAAGAGTTGGGGGTACCTGGAGGGAGTGGGGAGGACTTGGGGTACATATAATTTTTTACACTTACCAAGTTAAAAAGAATCAATAAATAGTATTCCACTTAAAATAGAGAAAATAAGAAAAATTCAATTTAAACACTGCATTTTTAGACAGAGGCTCATTAAGACTCAGGAAATAAACAACTTGCAAGCCTCAGTCCCTAAAACTCATCTTTTGATTACCAGTTCACTGGACACATGCCTGAAGGTAAGTGATAACTGAGAGGCTTGAGATGTAGAAAAGACAACAGATGAAAGATCTTCATATTTCCTACCAATGACAGGCAATTAAAGCTCCGTCTAGGGTCTGGAGAGGTGGCTCAGTGGTTAAGAGCATGGGGTGCTCTTCTGGAGTAACTGTGTTCAATTCGCAGCACCCACATGGCGCTCACAACTGTCTGTGACTCCAATTCCAAGGGATCTGATACCCTAATACAGATATACACGCGGGCATATGAAATAAATAAATCATTAACAAAATTTACTCCTTCATTTAAAAAACAATAAAGTTCCACCTAAAAGCCACCTTGCTCAGTAGAAGGGAACCATCCCACCTTTGGGATAAATGACCCATTCCTATTATACTTGTGGCTAACTGGTGCATTTCAGCCATGAATACTCAAAGATGCCTGGTAGGAAGTGTCCTAGGAGCCCATGACTCAAACCTAAATTGGAGGGTACTGGAAGCAGAAAGTTCCCTCTCCTTCAAAATGGGATGGGCCATCTGAAATTTAAAAAAAACAAAAAAACAAAAAAAGCCCCTTCATTCTCAGGTCAAACTTGAAAGCCAACAAAAGTCACTAATTCTGGTCCTAAAGATTGACAGGACCCTGAGGTTGTAGAAGTTCTCACGTTTTCCATGTCTATGACAAGCCTAGGATAATCCTAGATGTGGCGAAGATTATGTCTATACTGCCAATTCATGAACTACACTATTTTCCTGACTAACTTTTCTGGCTTACCATTTTAGTCCTCAGTCTTCCTTACTTGCATGAATGGCAAAACCAGGCAGCGCACTTCATATCCCACGTTATACCCACGGGACATCTTTTCATTGTTTTCTCATCCTATCAAGTTATCTGATTCTCCCACTAGGGAGAACCTCATATTCAATTCCAGGGTCACTTAAAATAGTTTAGTGGCTCAGGGGCCTTTGGGGCATTTTTAACTCAGAGTCTTATGTCCAACAAAAGCCAGGGATCACACAGGGCCCCCAATACTCCAGATAACCCATAGAGTCACAGGTCCATCTGATCCCAGCTCAGGCCTTGCCAAAGTGGGATAAAACGGAGCTATCGACACATTCTCCTTTCTAGTTTCTCCTGTGCTCTTAAAGCAACAGACGACCTATGGGGTTGGACAAACTTCCCCATGCCTTCTTTCTTTATGGGTTCTTCTGACAACAGCTTGTGCTTAGTAGCTGAGGGGAGGTCAAAACTAAACCCAGAGGACATAGCTTTTTTAAAAAAAAAAAAAAAAACCAAAAAAACAGGATCTCTCTATGTAGAACTGTCTATCCTTGAGCTTGCTATGCAGACCAGGCTGGTCTCAGCCTCTGAGTGGCAGAATTATGGGCACGTCTGACCATGCCTGGCCCTCTCTTTCTTTGCTTCTTTCTTTCTTTCTTTCTTTCTTTCTTTCTTTCTTTCTTTCTTTCTTTCTTTCTTTCTTTCCTTCCTTCCTTCCTTCCTTCCTTCCTTCCTTCTTTCTTTAAGTTAAAGGATCCAGTTTGTAGAAGTGAACATTTCCAAACAGATGATCTTCTTCATGTCATAATAGATAATGAAGAAAATGGACACCAAATAAGTAAAAAGAGTTAACTATCAGTCAGGGTTCTTTAGAGCAGTGCTTCCCAACCTGTGGGTTTCAACTTCTTTAGGAACAGATGACTGCTGGGGGCCAAGACTCCCTTCTGCCTGGGAGCAAATGTCAGTTAAGTAAACAGCCTGAGTTAAGGAATACTTTATTGCCCTCCTGCCAGGGAAAAAATATTAATCAGATAAGCAACTCGAGCTGAGAAATGTTTTAATTGCCTTCTTGCTTGTGAGAAAATATTTAGATAAGTAATTTGGGCTAGGAATTCTTGTAGGCTTAGAGAACTTTGCAATTACAAGACGACCCTGGACCCTGACTGCTAGATGACCTTCCTGCCTGCCTGCCTGCCTTTATAACAGAAACCCGAACAATACAGTTTAATCACTTGATCAGACATTCAGACTTGTGCTCCTTCTTTGTGTCTCTTGTCCCATCTTTCGTCCCCCTTCCCTAGGGTCTGGTCGAATCCCTGTGGGCAGGGCAGATAACCCTTTCACATGGGTCACCTAAGACCATCAGGAAACATAGATATTTACATTAAGATTCAAAACAGTAGCAAAATTAGTTATTAAGTGGCAATAAAAATAATTTTATGGTTAAAGGTCACCACAACATAATCAACTATATTAAATGATCACAGCATTATGAAGGTTGAGACCCACTACTCTGAAGGATCAGAATTTAAAGAATACACACACACACACACACACACACACACACACACACACACACACAAAGTATATTCCAACCATAGCTATCAACCAACACAACAGAAGGTTCAGTAATCCAGTAGTGGTTCAGTCCACAAGGCTGGATGTCTCAGCTGGTCTACAACATATACCTAAACCCCAAGTAGGCTCTAATGCCAGTGAAGCACTTAAGGTACAGACTTGCTAGCAAGACTTCTTTCTATAGGCTCCAGGGGGAAAATGTGACTGTGATTAAAGGTGGATCCTCCCACCTCAGAGAAATAAAACCCTTCATAAATGTGTTCAGCTATTTTGGTCTTAGTTAATTCCAGATGTAGTCAATAATAATGCCTCAATAATAACCATGATGATGATGATGATACGTAGTACACAAGCCTGTAAACATTTTCTTAGTGATGTGAGAGGCACCAGCCCACTGTGGGTAGTGCCATCCCTGGGCTGGTTGTTCCAGGTTCTATAAGAAAGCAGGCTGAGTAAGCCAAGAGGAGCAAGACAGTAAGGAGCACCCTTCTATGGCCTTTGCATCAGCTCCTGCCTCCTGCATCAGGTTCCTGCTCAGACTTCCTTTGAGGATGAACCGTGATATGGAAGTGGAAGCCAAATAACCCCTTTCCTTCCCAAGTTGTTTCAGTCCTGTTGTTTCGTCACAGCAAAGGTAATCCTAACTAAGACATTAAGTTTTTCAAATTGTCTGTAGACACATTAAAAAAAAAAAAAAGGGTGGGGGCTTCCAAACAGTTAATCACACCAATTCTAGCTAGGGAGTGTCTCAGAATAACCATTAGTAAAAGCAAGTACTTCTTTTGGCCTGACCTCCTCAGTCATGTGTTCTGCCATGTACCCATGACCTTATACATTTAAAGATATTATAGGGTCATTCTAATTGCACATGGACTCATGGATTGGGGGAGAAGCTAAAGTACAGAAGCCTAGGAAGGCTATGAGAAGAAACCCACGCTACATGGAGACTGCCTACAGTTGAAAATGCTAAATCAAGCCTAGTCCTGCCTAAACTTTATTTGTATAGAACAGTGGTGACAAATACCAGACTGATATAAGCATTCTTCTGTGTAATTTTTTAATAATCATAAATGGAAGCTATACTGATATGCGGTCAGAGAAATATACAAGAATATTTTCCCCTTCCTCTCCAAGGTCATTGAGTTCCTAGAGGACTGTGGGACTTCTCAATAAGTTCTGTATCTGCCAGAAGTCACTTAGTCTCTTGTTCAGGAAGGCCATAGACACCCCAGCTTGTGAACCCTAACATTATACAAAGAAGAGAGTCAATACAGGAAATTTCCCTCAAATCTTCCAAGCAAAGCCAGGGTCAAGCAAGGTGTATCCTCACATAAGGGGCAGCCTAAGTGACCACCCTAGGACCAGATCCGCAAGTGGAATTGGCAGTAAAAAAATAATTAGCTGATTGTAGTGGTACACACCTTTAATCCCAATACAGCAGGAGGCAGAAGCAAGTAAATCTCTAAGTGCAGGCCTACCTGGTCCACATAGCAAGCTCTAGGACAGGCAAGGCTACACAGAGAGGCTTTGTCTCAATTAAAGAAAAGAAAAAGTGCAGTTAATTTTGGTCACCTACATGGTCTTAAACATCCATCAGAAAAGTCTCCCCAAAGTCTAAAATGTTCACCTTCTAACTGGCCAATGAGTTATACTGCTCCAACATTAGGCATAAGTCTAGATCAACTTGCCATTTAGACAACTATCCCACTAATAATTTTCTTCTTGATAAGAAAAAAAATTAGCCTTCATGCCTAGGCCCAGTGTCCTCATCCTCTCTCTCTCTCTCTCCCTCTCTCTCCCCTCCCTCTCTCTTTCCCTCTTTCACCCCTTCTCTTCCCACTCTCCCTCCCTATATCTCCTTCTTCCTTCTTCTTCCCCTCCCAGCCTTGTGCTTTTCCTCCCTCTACCCCCTCAAAGCCATCAGAGTGAGAGCATGTGCTGCCATTCTAGCCATTCTCACAGCTATCAACAAGACTAAAAACAGATCCTGGGTTCATCACTGTCAAGTCCAGCCTTGGAGGAAGAAAGAATGACAAGCCCAAGCAGATGAATGTCTCCCGTGAACCCAGCAAAAGACTATCTTAGTTCTGGCTTCTGATTCTATGCTGCCGGTTAATTGCCAACTCAACACAAGCTGGAGTCTTCTGAGAAGAAGGAACCCCAACTGAGAGTAGCTTGTAGATAAGCTTATGGACCATTTTCTTAACAGATAATTGATGTGGAATGGTCCAGCACACTGTGAGATATATACCCATACTCTGGTATATATAAGAAAGCAAACTAAGCAACCCAATCAGCAGCATGTCTCAGTGGCCTCAGCTTCAGTTCCTACCTCCAGGTTCCTGCTTTGAGTGCCTGCTCTGGCTCCTTCATGATGGATTTTGTTTTGTTTTTTTGTTTTGTTTTTCAAGGCAAGGTTTCTCTGTGTAGCCCGGGCTGTCCTGAAACTCACTCTGTAGACCAGGCTGGCCTTGAACTCAGAAATCCGCCTACCTCTGCCTCCCAAGTGTTGGGATTAAAGGCATGCACCACCACCGCCCGGATTCATGACGGATGGTAAGCTGTAAGGTAAATCAAACTTTTTTCTCCCCCCAAAAGTTGATGTTGGTCATATTTGTCACACCAATAGAAACCAAGATACTTGCCCAGGCTTTTAAGTCTTGACTTCCTCCCCATTCATGTCTCTATCCAGATAACAATCAACGACTTTAAAACCCTACATCTAGCCAAGTGTGGTGGCCTCACACCAATGATCCCAGTTCTTGGGAGGCGGGGACACGCAGATCTCTGAGTTGGAGGCTAGCCTAGTCGACAAAGTGAGATCCAGGATAACCAGGGCAACACAGAAAAACCCTGACTCAATAAAATAAAATAAGTCCTACACTTGACAATTATGATCCTTTTAATTGACCCCCAAACCATCACATTCAATGTAACAAATTCAGCTTAAAGTCAGACAGGTCTTCACTCCCATTCCTACCAACAGTTAGGGTTACTACCTCTACAGAGGTGGTAATGATCAAGGACAGAAATTGACCAGGCAGTTCAGTATACAAAGGCATCAGAGAGAGCTGCATGTGGTGGCACAAGTCTGGCATTAATCCCTGTAAAGGAGGCAGGGATATCTCTAAATTCCAGGCAGTTTAGTCTACATAGTAAGTTAATGGATAGTCAGAGCTTTATAGTGAGTGAGACCCTGTCTCAAAGGAAGAAAACAGAAAAAAAGGCCACAAAGAAAAGTAACCATTTTGTCCTAGATAAAAGCCAATTATATCTTTGGTAGAGCTTGTAAGAGGCCAGAAAAATCAAGTTTCTTTAATAAGATGCTGTAAGCATCTTACCAATGGGAGAAAAGACATTAAAAGCAAAGGAAAAAAAAACCTTGGTCCTCCTAGAGGCTTTTTAGATTCCCTTCTCCCTATGAATTGCTGTTCTCCATTTGGCTGCCCAACAAATGACCCTAAGACCAAGAGGTGGCAGGGGTGCTATTGATATTCTGGTGAAATATTCAACCCAGTACTGCCTGAAACTCCATAGCAACAAAGAGATGGACAATTCATACCCACATGTTGATGGAGGACACCAGACAAAAAGATCATTCTTCTAGAAATAACTGGCAGGGTTCTGGTACCTGGCTACTCATCTGGGATCCACAAAACTTTCTGAGACTAAGATATGCTATACTTAGATGGAACAGCCTAGCCAGGATGTCTCAGCCAGATGCCAGGTTTATATATGTACAAGTAAATCCAAAATAGAGAACCCTTACCCAGGAAGGGGTCTGGACAAGAGACCAAAACCCAGGCAAACTTTAGGAAAACTGATTCCACTGAGATTGGCCTGTCAAGGGAGGATGAAAGTACTTGATAACCTTTTTGGGCTGTGCAGAATCATTCCACATCAGACTATTCAAATATAGCTTAAAAGCTCCTCCAGGAACTGGTCCTCAGATTTGGCCTCCCTTCAGTAATGGGGTCCAATAGTGCCCCAGCTTTCATAGCCCACACCATTCAATTAATACTAAAAGCTTTAGGGATAGATTGGAAACTTCACTGTACATGTGAACCTTAGAGTGCTGGGCAAGTTAAAAATGAATAATAATTGTGGCAGTTTGAATATGCTTGGTCCATGGGGAGTGGTACTATTAGGAGGTGTAGGCTTGTTGGAGGAAGTGTGTCACTGTGGGGGGTGGTCTTTGAGACCCTCTTCCTAGCTGCGTGAAAACTAGCCCTCTTTTTTTTTTTTTTTTTTCTGGTTTTTCGAGACAGGGTTTCTCTGTGTAGCCCGGGCTGTCCTGGAACTCACTCTGTAGACCAGGCTGGCCTCGAACTCAGAAATTCCCCGGCCTCTGCCTCCCAAATGCAAAACTAACCTCTCCTAATTGCCTTCAAATCAAGATGCAGAACTCTCAGCTCCTTCTCCAGCACTATGTCTGCCTGCATGCTGTCACGCTTCCTGCTATAATCATAATGGACTAAACCTTGAAAATGTAAGCCAGTTCCAATTAAATGTTTGCCCTTATAAGAGTTGCCTTGGTCCTTTAATCCCAGCACCTGGGATCAAAACCCATGTGGCTGAGGACTTACAAGGGGCTGAAACTTGTCTAATATCCAAAACCTTTAACCTAGGTATGTACCCTTAGTCTGCTATTCTGGCTTATGGGTTAATTTGTCTAGATAACTACACTACTGAGTCCCTGAGACTACTTGACAGGCATGTACTAATGGTTTGACTAAATGTGCTTCTTGATGCTTTCCAAACTAAGTAGACAAGTTGGTCAGGACCTAAACGTATTAAAAGTTTCCATTTCTTGATTAAAACAACAGTTATGCAGAAATGATCTTAGAGAATTGAAGAGGTTTAGACTTCTAATGAGATAAAGGAAACTTTTTTTATATGGCTTTGGAAGAAACCTGTTATTTTGTACTCATTGGTCAAGAATAATTAAAACATCTTGCCATGACTGGGGAAAACCTCAAAACAAGAAAAAGACAGAAACAAATTGATACCAGTTTCTTTTCTCTTGGTCCCCCTCATTAATTACTTTGCTATCAGTATTGTCTAGACCTTTAATTCTCATTCTGATTGGATTAACAGCAGAGACCTGCACCTTAATCTATATGGCCAATTATATATCAGTTCAGTAGCTGAGACCAGCTACACCTTCTTAAAGTGGGATAAGTCCACCACTTAACTCATTCTCTAAGGTGAATGGGGAATGTAAAAGGCTTCCAGACCTTAGTAGCCCCAAGACTTTAGCATAACTAACTCCATGATTCTCTATCAATCAGGTCACAAAACTCAGCCCATAGACAAAATGAAAACAAACCCTTAACTTATAAGAGTCCAGAATTGTAGGAAAGTCTCTAAATGTACTGATTTCACTTTTTGGCTTCTGCAGATTCACTTCTGGCTAACAGTTCTTGTTAACTGAAGTATGTCAACCCAGAATGATGGTTCTATGCTTAAATCTCACCCTGAGAAAGGCTTGGTGGTATACTGGGATCCTGAGTACCCAGTGTAGTTACAAGCTGGCTAATAAAGACATTCTATTGGCTTAAACCCATGACCCAGCAGTCTTTTCTGGTCGATACTCTACAATACTATGTGGTTGGAAAGGCTCATGGAAATCTTTGATGCTCTTACAAAAGATCTGAATTAAGTTCCCAGCACTCACATAGAGGCCAGAAACTAACTTTGATTCCAGGGAATCTATTCAGACAGACATTCAGTCATACATTCATAAACATAAAATCTTAAAAAGACAAAACCTAATAAACAAAAACAGGGACTGGGTTATAAGGTGATATTGAGCAGGAGAATATAATGTTGTCTTTAACCATAGAAAATCCCCAGACCCAACAAAAATTCAAGAAAAAAAAAAAATCACAGCAGCCAATATCCTAGCACTTGGAAGGCAAAGGCAGGCAGATCTAAAAACTTCCAGGGCATCCAGAGCTACAGGCTGAGATCCTGTCTCAATTTAAAAGCAAAAGGAAAAAAGAGCAAACTTGCAAAATTACTGAATTAATGACCTATTATTTTCCTGCATATCAGTACTGAACATCTGAGTATATAATTTAAAAGCATCAATCATATATCATGAAAGATAAAAGGAATTAGAAATACATATGCCTTTAATAAAGATCTATAAACATAAACTTTAAATTCTTAATTGAAAAATTAAGTGAACACAAAAATTCCAATTGTGAACCAAAAGCCTTAAAATTATTTTACTTCTCGATTTAAGCTATAAATTCAACACAGAGCTCAAGAGAGCTCAAGAGATGGTTCAGCATGTTAAAGGTATTCGGTGACAAATCTGAATTCCTGAGTTTGACACCTGAGATCCATACAATATAAGAACTGATTCCTGCAAGTTGTCTTCTGATGTTTACACATGCTTGGTAGTGTGCCCACCACTCTACAAACACACACACACACACACACAATTTTCTTTTAGAGATTTGTAGATTCAACACAATCTCAAAAAAGTCCTAACTACTTAATAACAAATAAGAACAAATCTGATTCTATGGGTTATATGGAAAGTCTAAAGCAGTGGTTCTCAACCTTCCTTTTTTTTTTTGGTTTTCGAGACAGGGTTTCTCTGTGTAGCCCTGGCTGTCCTGGAACTCACTCTGTAGACCAGGCTGGCCTCGAACTCAGAAATCTGCCTGCCTCTGCCTCCCAAGTGCTGGGCTTAAAGGCGTGCGCCACCACAGCCTGGCGGTTCTCAACCTTCTTAATGCTGCAACCCTTTAATATAGTTCTTCAAGTTGTGGTGAATCCCAACTGTAAAATTATTTCATTGCTACTTCACAACTGTAGTTTTGCTACTCGTATGAATCATAATGTAAACATCTGATACACAGCATGTCTGATATAAGACCCCTGGGAAAGGGCCATTCGACCTCCCAAAGTGGTTTTGACCCACAGGATGAGAACTGCTGTATTAAAGAGAAAGCTAAGTGATTAAGAGATACACAAAGATCCTTTGTTCTGGCAAAGTATCCCCACTGGTTCCCAGCACTCATGGGGGTTCACAAACATCCAACTCAAGCTCAAAGGGACTGAACGCCATCTTTTCCCCTCAGAGGGAACTAGGCATCATGTAATATGCAGACAACACATTCAAACACATCAAATAAATCTTAAAAGTAAAGATCATGAAGGAAGGGAAAACACATGGGTACATCAGTATACCATACAGTTAGTATTGAGCTTTCCGAGTAGCAGGAAGCCTTGGGTTCCTTTTAAAACATCACATAAAACCAGGCATGGTTGACACATACCTTTAGTCTTTAATCGGGTAGTGTTTTGGGTTAGTTTCCCTGATTTTCTTTAAAAAGTTCTGTACTTTGCATTCCTTTGACTTTTCCAATTTCACCCACTCTTGCGGTGAGTGAAAGAAGATCGGAAGTTCAAAGTTACCCTCAGTTACACAGCGAGTTTGAGGCTAGACTGAGTCGTGTCTATCTCTAAAAAAAAAAGTCAGCACACTAGAATAGTACATTGACACACATATAAACACATACACACGTACTGCCATCATCTGACTTTAAAACGTTGGATAAGCTACAATAATGAAAGCAGTCTACTTCTGGCAGATGTTCTCGGCCCAACACCTTTAATCAAAGCAGGCAGAAGCAGATTATCTGTGAATGCAAGGCCAGACTAGTCAACAAAGAAATCTCCAGCAGAGCCAAGACTTTGTAGAGAGGCTTTGTCACAAAAGCCAAAAACAAATGTTCTATTTCCCAATAAACAGATTAAGAGAAAATTCGGAAATAAAGGTAAAAGAATACAGCTAACTGTTTTTGACAAAGAAGCAAAGAAATCTATATTTAAGGAATTAATGACTTTATAACTGCCACGAAAATTAACTCTAAGTGTATTCTAAACCTAAATAATGAAATGAGAACTACAGAACCTCTTAAAGATAATAGAGAGAAATCAGACTCTCAACGCTATCCGAGGTCCCGCACCAAAGTCAGCAGAAAGGCGAGCGGGGCGGGGCCTCTCGCCACGGTGCTCAGCGCTCTACGCAGAGGCGGCCCGAGGGGCGGAGCCGACCAGAGCTGGGCCCCAGAACACAGCTCTCGCTCCAGCCGCAAGGAGGCTCCACCAGACGGCTTCCCGGGGCTCAGCCCGCCTCTCCTCCCCGTCTGAGGACAGCAGCCCCTTGCTCACCATGGCGCGGCTTCCGACCTCGGCTGCACTCTCCCCACAGGACAGGCAGCGGAGTTCACAGCACGGCTCACGCACCGCCTCGCTCAGCCTTAAAGGGGAACCCGGAGCGTGGCGGCGAAGAACCCGCCTCTCGCCGCTCCGCAGCGCCCATTATTGGATAGCTTGTCTGGCTGCTCTGAATGGCTAGCGAGGCCTGAGTGACAGGAACTGTTCTGTCGCGGAGAGAGTGGTGCCCTAGAGACACTGCCAGCCCAACTGGTCTTTGTGGCCCAAGGCTTGTACCCGAGCACAGCTCAGAGTAGGTTTCCTTTTAAGAACTTACTCCTGTCTTCTAGAGCTGTGTTAGAGCCGCGCATGCGCACTGTGCACTACACGCACGGGACAAAAATTCCTCACAGCAGGAATTTTTATACAAAAGGTTAATTTAATTTTTTAATTGTGGGAGAAGCACATGTGTCCCACAATGCATGAGTAGAGGGTGGAGGGCAATTGGCTAGAGTTGGCTGTGCCCTTATACCATATGGGTTCTGGGGATTGAACTCAGTTCGTAGGGCTTAGCAGCAAGCACCTTTACTAACTGAGCCATTTCTCTTTCCCAAAAGTTGAAAAAAGTTTAAAAAGAAAAAGAAAAAGTTTAGGCGTACCTATTATTTACTTTTAAAAAGGAGCAGGTGGTACAGAAACTGCCAAATTTAGAAACCCTCTAGCTAGGTTCCATAATCCCAGTACTTGGGAAGCTGAGGCAGGAAAATCAAGCGTTCAGGGTCTGGCAAGCCTACAGGCTCAATTCAAGGCCAGTCTCAGAACAAAAACAAACACAACGCAGAAACACCAAGTAATGAATGCAATGCTTCCATAGCATGGTTGAAACCAGAGGTTGAATCTTGGGTACCCACCTCGAAATTGAAGGCAAACTAATCACAGAAATAAATAAAAGGGTCAATGGATAAGAGGTTAAAGAGTGTGTATTGCTTACACACTTACATTCTTACTAAGAGAACCTTAGTTCTCTTCCCAAGTTCACAGGTCTGTCAACACAAACTGCCTGTAACTTCAGTCCCAGGGGAACTCGTGCCCTCTGCTTTTGCTCATGAAATAAAATGAAATCAAACAAAACACAGGTCAGTATCAATTGATACTGAGAGATAAGAATGTGGTTCCCAGGGCAGTGATGGTGCACACCTTTAATCTCAGCATGTCTGAGGCAAAAGCAGGTGGGTTTCTGTGAGTTCGAGGCCAGCTTGGTCTGCAGAGTGAGTTCCAGGACCGAGGTTAGAGAAACCCTGTCTCAAAATCAACAACAGAATTTGGTTTCTTGGGGCTCAGCAATTTAAAAAAGCACTTGCCTTCCTTAAAGAAGGTCTGGGTTAGGTTCCCTGCATCCTTGTGGCCACAGGCACTGCATGCATCACACATAGAGTGTACACATACACATAAAGGTACTCTCACATACACATTAAAAAAAATCTTTTAAAAAGACTGTTTAAATTCTTTAAATACTTTCAATCGGGATACTACCTGGGCTGTGTTGAGCAAAGAAACATGAACTGAATGTTAACAAAAGGGCAAATATGCAAAAAAAAACAAAAACCTCTTAAAAGATAAGTTTGCCTTTATATATCAAATAAAAAAAAAAGAAACCAAGCTGGTTAGGGATGTGCACAGTAAGGAGAACGTTCACCTGACATGTGTGAGGTCCTGTGTTTCATCCCCAGCACCACACAAAACCAGGCTTGACAGCACACCCTATAACATAAGCCTTGCAAGCTAGAGGCAGGCGATCAAATGTTTTTGCTCAGCTTCAGGGTGACTTGAAGTCAGTCTAGAATACAGGACTCTGTCTCAAAAAAATAAAAAAAACAAATCAGTACGCTGAAAGGAAGTTACTGCCGTTCTTTTCTTTAAAAAAAAAAAAAAAAAAAAAAAGTCCATAAGATGACCAGGAGCTACAAAACTAAGACTGTTGTTTCCATTTTTGAAACAAGAGTTCCCTATATAGCCCAAGCTGACATGAACCTCCTAAGTCTCCTGCCTGTGCCTCCTGAGTTCTGGCATTCCAGGAATGCATATCTTATCCTAATATAAAGGTCTATCATTTTAATAAAATGAATATTTTAAAAAAGGAATATCTTCTGTACCTGTCATGCAGGGTTGGTAAAAAAGACAAAGGAAGGAACAAGCATAGAAGTTCTCAGAAACCTATAAAGTATTAGGCAGAAATAGAAATTTGGCTTGTTGGTAGAAGTGCTAAGAAAGTAAAAGGGAGTGTGTGTGACAGGAGGATGTGACATTTGGCCTCTTTTGGGAGATGTACAACTAGACTGGACCCTCAACATCTTGATTGCATATTTGCAAATTTGCTGACTCACTAAAGGAACCACAGCCTATTACTCAGGTCCTGTAGAGATGTTCTGTAAGCATGAACAACATTTAAAAAAGAGAGTTGCACGAAGCTTGTGTGCCAGAGATGGAGAAAAAAGTGACACTGCTGATTTATTTCAGCTGCCAACAAACTAATGCCAAGAAAATGAAGCTGGGCTTGGGGGCAAGGGACTATAACCTCAGAACTTCAAAGACTGAGGCAAAGTTAGCCTGAGCTATGAATACCCTAAACTAAAATTGTTCAAACATTTCATAGTTCAAACATACTCCACCTATCACATAATAAGCACTTGATAAATGTCTACAGAAAGTAAATTTTAAGTATCACTTTTTTTTTTTTTAATACCCAGAGCACTCGTGTGAACCAGGAGCATATGCAGGTCGGTCTGAGGTCCCTGGCGTATAGGAGAGGACTGCCTGCTCTGGCCACAGTGGGAGAAGATGCACTTAATCCTCGAGAGACTTGAGGCCCCAGGGAAGGGGGAGGTTTGGTGGAGGGGAACACCCTCTTGGAGACAAGGGGAGGAGGAATGGGATGAGTAACTGGGCGGGAGGATGGGGGGCAATGACCGGAAGCTAAATAAATAAAATAATAAAATATTAAAATATTAAATTACTCTGAAGGATGACAGAATGTTTTGGAATCAGAGCACTGATGGCTGCATGATATATTATCAACAATTAACCCAACAGTTTAAAATTGAATGAAAACATTCTAGGCCAAGATAGATTGTATGGAGGTTAGAAGCTTCCAGGACTAGGCCTAGGTTAGCAGATGGAGGCAGTAAGCCTCTTAAATGACAGTACAGGCGAGTATGTTACTTTAACACCATGGGAATCTTGTAATCATGTATTTGTTATAACTAAATTTAATGCACATTAGAAAATTAGACTATAAAATAACAATTTAGGTTATATTAGAAAATAAAACCATTTTTGAGCTATTTTAAATAGTACTTGTCAGATTTTGGCGAAGCATGCCCTTAATTCCAGCTACTCAAGAAGCTGAGGCAAAGACAGCCACTGTTAAGGATGTGTTCTTCTACTTTACATGCTGCAAGAAAAAAATGCATCTTTGTGTATACATAGACACACGCACAAAATTAAAATAATAAAATATTTGGGGAAAATGGCAAGCATCATAATCTTACTAATCAGAGTGAAGCTGGTGAGGAAGGATTTACCTTTGTTATTCATAATATTCATTTCTTGCCAAGCAAAGTGGCCCATGGTTTATATAACATCCTAGCAATATAGAGAGTGAGGCAGGAGACTCCCAGGGAGCTCCACACCAGCCTAGACTATATAACAAGACCCTGTCTCAGAAAATAAAATAATAAAACACTCCTCAGCCGAGCAGTGGTGGTGCAGACTTCTAGTTGCAGCGCTTGGGGTGGGGGGGTCAGAGGAAGGCAGGCAGGCAGGCAGGAGATTTCTGAGTTCGAGGCCAGCTGGTCCAGAAACCGGAAAAACAAAAAAACAAAAAAAAAAAAAACCAAAAACACTCCTCTTTTTACAGCTTAAAACCTCTTTAGTTTTTCAATGTATTTCCACTGCCTCGCCCTTTTACTTAGAACAACAACTTACTGATTTTGACTGGTTAGTCACTGTACAGTTTACAATTGATGAATATTAGTTGATTTCATAATTCAGGGTATATGACCTCGGAGTGTTATTAATACCAGTAAGGAGCATTCCTTTGCCATCGTCCCCTGTCCTCACTGAATGGAACTTGTTAGGGAAAACCTGGTTGCTTTCTTGGACACTACAGAACACTAAACACATTGATACTTTGAATTAAAAACTGGGGGGGGGGGGGAACCATGGCCTTATCAGACACAATTTCTGCTAATTAGTCAGGACATAAGGGGCCTGGGGCCACTATCCTTCTGTTCACTGTGTCTGGGACAGGAGGGTCCTCCTCAGACTTAGGACAGAAACGGAGGCCAACCTGACAGGCCACTTGAAAACTCAGTTCAGTCAGTGCTCAGATGCCCACGGAGGACCCAGAAGAAAAGGAGAGCTCCCCACCTCACCACTCGGTTGGGGATGGAGAGGACCACATATCCTCACCAGCAGGGTTGGTTTGGAAGGGTCATTCTCAGCGCTAGAGCACACGTGGGCCCGAGAGGACAGGAAGAGTTAAACCTCAGAGAGAGTGGCAGGCAGGAGTCACTGCGCTGTAGATGCTACTCGTTGCAAATATACTGTGCTGGGGATGAGAGTGGAGTTGGTCACTGGTGTTGGGCTTTTGACAGAGTACCGAGAGTGGGACTCATACCCCACACGGGGTTCACTGTTGGGGATGCCAAGGCCCTGGAAGGTAGAATCCTCTAGAGACCCCGTGCTCCCTGGCCCTCAGGCCCACTCCTCACCCTCCAACCCCGTCAAGGCAACACACTTGAAACTAGGAAAACTGAGATCCTGAAAGTACTGCCTCCACCTCCCAATGAACCTTTAGAATGGCAGGATAAGAAAAACAGTTACTGCAATGGAAAACCACCTCTTGGTGTAAAGCCTGCTTTTTGTCACCTATAAAATGAGCAAAATCCAAAATCTTGTTATTTGGTTATTGCTATAAAGAAAAAAAGTAGATTTATTAAAAATTTTAATAAACGTGTAGGCTAAGGTTCACAACCAAAAGAACTAATAAAAGAGGTTAGTAGGGAGGGGAATGTGTGGTTGTTTGAATATACTTGGTCCTTGAGAAGTAGCACTATTAGGAGGTGTGGCCTTGTTGGAAGAAGTATGTCACTGTGGGGTGGGCTTTGAGGTCCTATGCTCAAGTTCCACCCACTGTGAAGGAGACCCTCCTGCTGGCTACCTTAGATCACAGCCTCTTCCTGGCTGCTTTCAGATCAAGATGAACTCTCAGCTCCTTCTTCAGCACCAAGTATCATGCATGATGATGTCATGCTTTCCACAGTGATATAAAGACTGAACGTCTAAAATTGTAAGCCAGCCCTAATTAAATTCCTTTATAAGAGTTGCCTTGGTCATGGTGTAGCTTCACAGCAACAACACCCAAACTAAGATAGAGTGGTAATGTAAACCTTTGTGCCCAGCACCAGAGAAGCAGAAGCAGAGGATCTCTGTGAGTTTAAGGCCAGCCTGGTTTATGTAGCAAGTTCCAGGAAAAGTAAGACCCTGTCACAAAAAGTAAAATACCAGTAGGAAGGGCCAGAAATGAATTACTTTACAGATAAGCTTTATAGAACAGTTAAAGTATTGTACTACAGACTATACAATAAGGCCTCAAGGGCTTGTAGTAGGCTGGAGCATGGCAAACATGGTGAAGGCAGGTCTTGCCATTTCCCCTTCCCTCTCCCTTGCTAAACCATTAGATTACATTCCTAAAACTAGGCGCCAAGGTCTGACTCATTGCTGAGGCTTATCACCAAGATCCAACTATCAAAGCATCAAAATGCAGTTATCAAAATTCATTATTTTGACTAACGTCATTAAAATAACCAATCACAACTTATCAACACGCCCTAGCTCATTCTAACACAAACCTCCCCCACACACTCCTCCTTAAAATTAACACTTGCAAAGCTATTTGCTGCTGTTCCTAGATTCAGATTCAGCCACCTTATTGCTTTGCCTTACTTTTTTGTGTTTGGTTTGTGTGTGGAACTTAGTGCTTGTAGGTATTGAAGAGTGCCCCACAGTACTCCTTCAAGGCCCTAAAAGGTAGAAGAGTTTGTCTTCAGCTATGAAAAGTCAATTTGTCAGTATAAATAACATGACTGGGATCATGAAGATAAAGAGCCTTCAGTTCAAGAAAAATGTTTCTGTTTCACAGGGATTTCCACACACACACTGGGAAGGGGTGGGTGCTGAGAAGGAGAGCAGTATTCTACATAATCTAGCCAACCACCAAAGAGTCACAACACAAAAACTAAACAAAGGTAAAGTTATAATCCACAGTTGTTTTGGGGTCTGGACTTTTCTTTCTTGCCGTATCTGAGGCCTGGGGCTCTCGAAGTCACTGAGGAATGAATACTTCAGTGATCCTCTATGAGTCTTGATCCTGTTCATTTTCCCTGCTAGTTAAAGAATTAAAACACAGGAAGAATTTCAGACAGGGCAGGCAGCAACAGCTAGCAAAACTTGATGATAATTGAAGAAGCATGTGTGTGCATGTCCATGTGCAAGCACACACAGAGAAAGAAGGGAGGTGGAGGGGGTGACAGAGGTGGGAGGGAGGGGTGACAGAGGGGGGGAGGGAGGGGAGAGGGAGGAGAGGAGAGGGAGAGGCACACAGGAAGACTCCCAACAGATTAGAGGGGACTGGAAACTTAAGTATGCTCCACACCCATCCCCATTTTTACCATGGAGCACTGTGGGGTTTAAGTATTTTTGGTGGCCTGGGATAGGGTCCCTTCCTCTAATTCCAGATTGGTCAACTTAAACAAAGGGAAGCTGATAGGCCCACAGCTTTATACAGTCATGTTTCTGATGGTATAGGGCAGGTCCCCTTTCCTTTCCTAAGGTGAACTTAAAAAAAAAAAAAAAAAAAAGAGGCAGAAAGACACTGCAGGCCTTTCTGGCCTTTGTCTTGGGTCATGAATGAGGATGAGGAAGAAATTAGAAGTTTGCATTCTTGATTATATCTCTGCAGCATTTCAGGGATCTGTTCAGATCCTAGTCAGTTCCTGAGGCTGAACTGGCCCATAATTCAATAATCTTCCTGCCTCAGTAAACTTAGTGGATTAGAGGACTAAACCACCACACAATCTGAATAGTAACCTTTACTAAAGAACACATAGAGGTCCTTCCACTGGAAGAATTAATGTGTTCAACAAAATAAAAAATAGTTAAAGCTGAGGTCTAAGAGTGCTAGCACATGACCTTAATCATTAAGTGAAACACTCAGGAGGCAGACACAGGTGGATCTGAGTTCAAGGTCATCCTAGTCTATATAGCAAGTTCTACAACAGCAAGGGCTACATTGAGAGATCCCAATCTCAAAACAAACAAACAAATAAGCAAACTTTTCAAACCTGCTTCCCTAACTTGGTTCCTTGATATTACTTCCCTGGCTAAATATAGACATTTTGCTCAGGCCTGCCAGCCATCCCATTGTTAGGGTCAATGGGTCGCTGAAGAATGATAGATACCCAAGACTCAAATAGTATGTAAAACTAAAGAGAATTTATTGAACAAATTCCTGCATGCAGGGGCCCAATTCCATTGGGATGGAAGGACCCTGACTGAGGAGTAGTGATGATGAGTTCTTGCTCCAAGGTTATCTCATCAGCATCCTTAACCAGCAGGGCTGTGGCAGCTATAATCAGGCTGGCTACCTCTGAGCCACTAAATCTAGTCTCTTGGATAGATAGGCCACAGGTATTTCCATGAGCCTAGGGTTTTAGTGAGCACTCCCTTTGCTATGCCTTTTCCTTAATCCACATATAGGTGGAAGGGTTTGCGAATGTCCAGGAGGGCAGGGCCAGTGCCTCTAACAAGGCCTTCCTTAAAGTCTTAAAGGCCATGCCCACTCCAGTAATCCATTATAGTGTCTTCTTGTCCCCTAGTGGCCTCATATAATAACCAGGCTCTTTTAGTAAATCCTGGCACCCAGAGTCTACAAAACCCAGCAGATCACAGAAATTCCCGTACTTGCCTTCAGGAAGAAGGGACCAGGATGCTGAGGATGGTCTGTTTCTGGGCATCTGACAACATACATTGAGCTCCTTTAAGTATGTACCCCAGACAGGTCATCTCAAGTTGTCAGAGCTGGGCCTTTTTAGCAGACATTCAGTAGCCCAGTTGACTCAGCCCTTGCAGCAGATCCTGTGCTGCTTCTTGGCAGGTCTCCATATCAGAGGCAGCTATCAGAAGGTCATCTACATATTGGAGTAGAGTTATTGGGGGTGGGCCCACCAGTACTCACCCAAGTCCTCCTGCAGTGCCTCATTTAAGATGGTGGGTGAGTTCTTGAATCCCTGAGGCAGGTGTGTCCAAGTCAGTTGTCTGTTGAAGCCCCTTTCCAAGTCCTGCCATTCAAAGGTGACTAGGGACTGGCTTTTGGGTGCCAGGGACAGACTAAAGAAGGCATCCTCAGGTTGAGCACAGCATATGTAGTGTGCTCAGGAGGGAAGCTACTCAGCATGGTATAAGGGTTTGGAACTGTGGGGTGAATATTCTCCACCTGCTTGTCTAAAAATGTGGCCATGTGGGTCGGCCAATTGGAGTTAAGAGCAGCCCAGGTGGAACATAGAAATTAGTAAGTAGTAACTCAGAGTTATCAGTAGTAAAGTGGATTCTAACAGCATGGAGGGTAGGCAGTTGCCCAGGTATTGTGCTACCTATTTCATTCGGGAACATAAATTATCTAAGATGAGAAGGACTCCTGTGCTGGAATATATTTTTAAAATATTGTTTACAACATTTCTTGTCATTTGAAATTGTCTGAGCCCCCAACATTTAATTGAACTATGATTGGGGCCTTGTGATGGGCCAATCTGATTGCATTTCTCTCTGCCCAAACTTTGGGGACCTCAGTCAGGAACTTCTGGAGCAGTGGGTTTGGTGAGGGCATTGGCTGAGGGAACAATTTATACTCTTTTTCTAGGGCCAGGATCACAACATGGATAGGGCCATTCTTACCCAGCACTTCCACTCCCTCTGGGCCAAAATGGATTTGGACTCCCATTTTGGTGATATCTCTACCCAGCAGAGTGTATGAGCATCCTGGATGATTATAAAGGAGTGACTTACTCATCCCACTCCCAAGTCCATCTTTCTTTGAGTAGTCCATGGATAAGGCATATTACCTGTTGCTCCTTCTATCCATGTTTTTCAATCTGACAATGGTCTTAGTGGTTGTTTTAAAATGGAATGTTATACAACAGTGTTTACCAGAAAATCTATTGGTTTCCCCTCCACCTTCAGGGTTACCCAGGGCTCATGGACAGTGAGCCCCGTTGCCCTCAGTCACTGACTTCCTCTAATTTCAGGACTTTGGGTTTTCTGTTTTTTCCAATGGCCCATTTCAAAAAGCACATTGGTCTTTCTTTAGTGTCACTGGAAGCCAGATTCCCCATCAGCTGTGCCCTGCTTACCTTTTTGTCTTTTCTGAATGATGTCCCTCAGTTCACTGTTATCCTTGCGGTCATGGTTGGTGGCAGCTTAAAGTATTTGGCCAATCCCGTTTTGTTGATCCTCAGAGTTATCTCTGTTGTTGTAGACTTTCTCTGCTATAGCTACTAGCTCTATCAATTGCTTACCTTCAAACCCCTCCAAGCCTTGGAGCTTTTGCTTCAAGCTTACTTGACTATTCTTGCTTCATGCCATGGAGGGGTTGATCCTGACCTCTTGGCTGCAAGCTTGGGTAACTGTCCTTTTGCAAGCTGGGAGGGGAGATCCCTTTTACATAACCCTGTGATTGTTGCAGTAACTGACTTGCCCAGTTCTGGTTAGCTTCAGGTGTCTAAACTGCTAATAAATTTGGGGAAAGGCTGACCACCTTGAAGCCCATTTGGCTTATATAGTCCCCCTGCATCTGCTTATGAGTTCATTATATTTTGACCCTAGACAGTATATAGGTTCACAGCTTTTAACTCTCAAGTCTGTGAGCTGTTGCTCTGATTGATCAGTCTTGGAGTGTGCATTCATTAAACTATCCCTGTCTGACTGAGATCAGTGTTTGCCTGACTTGTGGGGTGACTCCTAGACCCTAACACAAACAATCAAACAACAACAAATAACCCAATACTTGGCTAGGTCTATTTAGTGAGCTCAGCCAGGGTCTGATTCAAAGTAACTAGATAGATAGATAGATAGATAGATAGATAGATAGATAGATAGACAGAGCTGTTCACTGGGTTAACGATATGAATATATAGTATATAGAAATTATTAAATGGACTCTATCTTGGAATAATGGAAGAATTTCTGAAGTGCCTCTAAACATGCTTTTTAAAAAAAATGTATTTATTGACTCTGTTAATTTTACACCATGCTCCCACTCATCTCCCTGTTCCTTGATATCCATCCTCAGGAGGCTCTTAAAATCTCCCAACAAAATAAAATATAACAAAAATCAAACAAGCAAACAACAAAAAAAACAAAAACATCACTCCCAAAAAACCATTCTGTTGTGGAATCTGCAGTATGATCACACAGTATATACTTTTGCCCAAACATCTTTGCTTGCAAATGCTCCTTGCAATAAGTCATTGCTCTAGTTGGAGGCCTCTGGCTTTTCCTGCAGTATCAATCCTGGATCTTTTGGGAACGATTAGAAGGTATGGATTTGTTGAAGATGTGTCCCTGGGGCAGGGGCTGGGGGTGGTATTTGAGGTTTCAAAAGCCCATGCTAACCCCCATCCTCTCTGCCTCCTACCTCCACAGAAGCACAAAAGCTGTCAGATACTGCTCCAACACCATGCCTACCTGTCTGCTATCATGCTTTCCACCATAGTGATCACAAACTCTATAGCTCTCTGCAACCATAAGACCGAAATTAAACATTGTCTTTTACAAGTGCTAGGTCATGTGGTGGAAGCCATGCTGCAATCTCTGAGAATGGAGCATGACTGTTCTGCAAATAAAGTTTCTATGCCAAGGTCCTTTGGTGAATCTTGCCTGCCTGGCAAGGACATGTGGATGCAATGCTGTGGTCCCCTGTGCTGCTTGAAGGGAGTGCATGAGTTTCAGACCCTTCTATCTTGTGCTACACTTATGGTAATTCTTAGTTTTGCTTTGTCAGTTGTGATTGTTGCTGAGATTACTGGGAACAAAAGCCCCTCAGATGAGTCTATAGACTCAGATGAAATTTTCTCTGAAGTTTTTTTTTCTATAAGGAAAATAAGCCTCTTTGCAGTCTTACCACAGAAACCATTTCTCCTCCTTGCCCCTGACTGCTTTTGCAGTCATCCTGAATAAGCAGGAGGATCTCAGTAAAGTTAATGATTAGTGCTTACTTAACTACTCTAAAAAAGAGATAACTATATTTCAAGAATTTAGGAAATAGTTTCTTAAAAGATGGCATTAAGAACTTATAGTACCAGGAGCCAATGAAGAGAAACTGAAAACCAGCAGGTGATCTTCCTGAGATGGGTCTACATTGTATTAAATCTATGATAGATTTGTTCTAGAAGGCAATGCCCAGGCAAAATTCATTTTAGGAAAGATTCCTGCTATTAATATGCTTTTCTTGTTATTATTAAACATATATAACAATCATTAGGTATTAGCCCACCCTTTTGAGCAGATCTCTGAAGAACAATGAAGATGTACTGTCTTGTAGTGATGCTATATAGACAAATAGATGATTTCTTAATTCTTTTTTTTTTTTTTTTTTTTTTTTTTTGGTTTTTTGAGACAGGGTTTCTCTGTGTAGCCCTGGCTGGCCTGGAACTCACTCTGTAGACCAGGCTGGCCTCGAACTCAGAAATCCGCCTGCCTCTGCCTCCCAAGTGCTGGGATTAAAGGCGTGCGCCACCACCGCCCGGCGATTTCTTAATTCTTAATGATGATCCTATAAGAATTCCTAAAATTACAGTATTTATTAAGCTCTTTTATAATAAGATTGCTATTAAATCTTTTCTGATGTCAAAACTATAATGAGAACTCTGTCAGTCTTCAAGTGTCATTAGTTAATTGCTTCTTAGATGGCAATAAGGTATCTACTACTCAGGACACATTTCAAGAGGTTGTAAAACCATTAACCAAAGGTCATAAAAAGGGAACTACCATTTACTATAGAAAATGACAGAAGAGACAATATTGACTGGGTTTATCTATACAAAACTTCACTAATAACTTACTCACAAATGCTATGGTTTCTAACTCTCCATGAACCTATAATTAGGGACAGATGATGAATGTTTAGCCAGATAACTAGTCCTAATGGATATGCATGTAAACATTCTCTGTTGTAAACTTCTTATTCGATTTATAATTTGAGTGTACGCATAAACTTGTGATGAACTTTTTACCATATGATCATGTATTCTGAAAGGGGTATATGTGCTGAGGACAAAGAAAAGAGAACCCCTAGTCTCCTTTTTCTTAGATACCCTTATCCCCCCTTTTCTTGAATCCTTATCCTCCTTAGAAGCCCCTTTCTCCTTTTTCTTAGCGAGCTTTCATAGGAAACATTTTAGAACTCAGAAATAAAAGCTAAAATCACTTTTCAGTGTCCCTTTTTCTTCCTTCTACTTCAACTTAGCAGGCTGGGAGATAGAACAAAGGCTACATTAATTCCCTGCTGTTTTATGATGACATGCTAAACAGTTTCTCAGAGGAACTCAGAGGGCAGGTCAGTCACTGAGGCAAAGTGACTTAGACTTGAAATAGGTAAGCGTTTTATTATACAGCAACCTAAATATATCATAAGATCAAGTCTTACCCCTATTGTTGCTCTTTCCCTTTACTGATTCAAGAAGAACAAAACAAGAAAGAAGAACTGCCAGGGCTGGGGCATGGCATTTTAAAAATATGTAAGGCAGAATAAAGGGCATAAAATGTCCAATGCCAGAAAATCAACATAGGAATCTAAATCTCCCATTCTCCTTGGAGGCAAAAAGTACATGTAGAAACTGCCAGGAAGAACAGGAACTTGGTCCCAATAGTTAAGAGTTAGGTATTAATCATTACCATTCTGAGAATGTATGAAGAAAAGGACCCCAACTACTGTTCACAAAAAAATATGTAGGCCACAGAAATTAGATTTACATATGAAAAATATTCTATGTAGGGTGCCACATTCCCCTCTGACTACAAAAATTTAAAAGCATCATACTGTTAAATATTAATCATATCTGTAACCTCATGTCTGCTAGCAGCACAGATCTAATAGAAGATGCCTGGCTAGATATAATCATATGGCTTGCAATATAAAACCCATGCTTAGATATGAAATAAAGGTTAATGTTGAGATATGGAGTAAAGAACAATTAATGATGATATAGGAATGGAAAAAGGGAAAAGAAACCCAAATGGGTAAATGTTAATGATTCTTGTAAAATAATTAAAGATAAATTAATTGAAACTGCTTATGCTTGAATGTGTTGGAACTTGTATAAAGACAGTTTGAGCTATTCCAGGGTGTGGGGACATCTGTTTTAAAGACAAATATCATTGTCAGACTCCTTATGTTTGCCCATTCCACACATCTGTCCTGCTGCCCACAACCCTGCTGCAGCTGTGCTCTAGCAGTCATGATGTTTTACCACAGCAACAGAAAAGTAACTAAGACATGTGGCAATGTACAAGTTAAAAAGAATGGCTATTGGGTTGAAGAGTTATCTTAGCAGTTAGATAAGACTAGTTGTTTCAAAAGACCCTGGGTTCAATTCCTAGAACCTACATGGTGGGTCACAATTGATGGTAACTCAGTTTCAAGGAATTTAATGCCCCTTTCTGGCCTTCAAAGGTACCAGGAAAGTATGTGGTACACTTATAGGTAGGCAATAAATCTGAACAAATAAATTTTTTTAAAGCACATGGTTAGTCATTGCAGAAAAGGAGCATGTTTGGTCACAAAAGAAGTAGCAGAAAGTCAAACCACTCCAAGGAAGGACTGAAGTTAGATTTCTGCTCAAAGGCTGTTTCCTATATAGGTAGAACTGCTTGAGCTATATTTTAAACCCCTGCTGTGAGCAACATAGCCAATGGAAGTGGACTTACAGATAATTGTGAGCTGTCATCTAAGTGCTGCAAATTGAACCTGGTCCTATGGAAGGGCAGTCAGTTCTCTTTAATGCTGAGCCATCTCTCCAGCCCATGGGAGACAATTTTGAGAATTCTAAAGGAGCTACAAACCCTTCAAATATAGGCAACATAAGCAAGTCTTCATGTTGATGAAACTGAGATTTTTTTTTAGTTAAGAGTTTTGTCAGGTACATTGATAGTACATGACTCAATGTTGTGTGGTCATTAAGGGTGTTGTAAAAAAATATTTTCTTTGTGTCATATGTCATAGAATAATGATTGTTGCTAATGATAATGGACTATTTTATGTGGCTGATGGCCTTAAAACAGGCCTGGCTTAAAAGTTCAATATATGACAAGACTGAATCCTCAACTGACAAGAGGAAGAGACATAAGGAAAGAGATGTCTATATTTAGCTATACAGCCGGGCGGTGGTGGCGCACGCCTTTAATCCCAGCACTTGGGAGGCAGAGCCAGGTGGATTTCTGAGTTCAAGGCCAGCCTGGTCTACAGAGTGAGTTCCAGGACAGCTAAGCTACACAGAGAAACCCTGTCTCAAAAAAAAACAAAACAAAAAAAAAAAAACAAAAACAAAAAATTATATATTTAGCTATACAGTGCTGAAAGGAGTAATAGGATTGCAAATTTTATTTGTAAGGTTTTACAAGTGTTTTGCTTGTATATATGTCTGCATCTCCTGCATACCTGATGCCCACAGAGGCAAGAAGATCCTCTGAAACTCTATTTATAGAGTTGTGGGCCACTGTGTGTTTCATAGGGATCAAGTCTGGGTCCTCTGAATGAGCAGCCACTGCTGTTAAACACTGAGACAGCTCTCCAGCCCCCAATCTGGTTTATTTGAAAAGTTCCCAGTTAATCCGCATCAGTCCAATTAGGCACCAACACAGGAAAATCCAGCAGTCCTTCAAAAGAACTGAAGAAAGTTTGGGGATATTATGGGCCTTTTGGAAAAGTGGTAAAGATGTTGCTTGTATGGTAAGTGACAGGATTGACTGGATAATGAAAGTAATTTTGAATAAAATTGGCACCATAGCTTAATTTATATGAAGGGAGATAATGATTGTAACAACTGTAATCAGGATTAAAAGAAATCTTAAGATCTGTACAGGAAATCAACAATGTTTGCAGGACTTCCCTGGAGCAATGGAATGGGTAATATAACTCAGTAAGTATTAATCATGGTCCAGGTAGTCTTGGGTCTTCCTGGAGAAGAGGCCCATGTGGATTCCTGAAATAAGTTCAATTATACAGATGTGAAGAGGATAGGAAAAAAGAACATGTAAATGTGCATTCCAGAATCCAGAAAGGAAGAAAACAACTTTCGGTCATGCTGAAGAATGCAGAAATCACTAAGAGGCTCACTAGAGCAGAGCACTTGAGCTTTTGAGTTGGGTAGGTAACTCGTAACACCTTGTAGCTTTGATATGTGTGATTGAGACTTGATGTATGAACAGCTTCCAGTGGTCACTTCATCCCATGAACAAAATTTAGGATGAGAACCTAGCCACTAAGTATGAAGAGTCATGCTGATTTATCCTGCAATTCAGTGGTCATGACACTCAGTACTAGTGACGTGAAATACCAAGAAAACGTATTCAGTGGGAAGGGAGTCATTACCTTCAGTTATATACCCACCTTTTCCTAGAGAGACCTATTAAAATACTACTGCCAGCCGGGCGGTGGTGGCGCACGCCTTTAATCCCAGCACTTGGGAGGCAGAGGCAGGCGGATCTCTGAGTTCGAGGCCAGCCTGGTCTACAGAGTGAGTTCCAGGACAGCCAGGGCTACACAGAGAAACCCTGTCTCAAAAAAAAAAAAAAAAAAAAAAAAAAAACCTAAAATACTACTGCCAAGTGTTCATGTTTCTGAGCCATATTTTCATTGGAAATGGGTAGCTATAAAGAAAGCTGTTTTGTTTTTTGTTTGTTTTGTTTTGTTTTTTTCGAGACAGGGATTCTCTGTGTAGCCCTGGCTGTCCTGGCACTCACTCTGTAGACCAGGCTGGCCTCGAACTCAGAAATCTGCCTGCCTCTGCCTCCCAAGTGCTGAGATTAAAGGTCTGTGCCACCACCGCCCGGCGAAAGCCATTTTTTAAAGGTATCATCTCATGTAGATTGTGCTAACATGGACCTAACTACATAGATGGGGGATTAACCTTACATTCTTGATCTTCCTGTTCCTACCTCCTAATTGTTTAGATTACAGGATTCAACTTTTCCCAACTTCTCACCATCTTTTCTTTTACTGGTGTGTGTGTGTGTAAGGGGGGGTGGGGAGAATCTCATTCATGTTGGCCTTGTACTGACTCTATAGCCCAGACTGGCTTTGAACTTGTAAACCTAATGAGTTCCCAACAGAGTAGCTAAGGACACAGGTGTGTGCCACCACACACCTCTTCTCCTTTGTCTACTAATAAAGAGAGTATAGTTTAACTTTAGGGGTCATATGGAGAATCCATGATAACATGATTCATATCCTGGTCCTTAGCTTAATTACATCTGCAAAGCCGGGCGGTGGTGGCGCACGCCTTTAATCCCAGCACTTGGGAGGCAGAGGCAGGCGGATCTCTGAGTTCGAGGCCAGCCTGGTCTACAGAGTGAGTTCCAGGACAGCCAGGACTACACAGAGAAACCTTGTCTCGAAAAACCAAAAAAAAAAAAAAAAAAAAAAAAAATTACATCTGCAAAAATGCTTATTCCTAAAAGGTTACATTTACAGGTGCTAATGAAGCTGCCCTACATGTGTACATTGTGGAGCATGCACTCACACACACACAATAAATAAAGATTTCCATTAGCATTTCATTTTTTAATTAATTTATTTATTCACTTTAAATCCTCAAATCAGCCTCCCTTTCCCTTCTCCTCTGAAAAGGGAAGTTTCCCCCCCACCCCGCATCATGTTTATGATGTTATTTACTGTTGCATATTTTATTCTGATTAAAATGTGTTCCTTATTCCTAAAGGCTTTAGATATCTTGTCTTTGAGTTTTATCAGTTTTAATTGTATTTGGTTTATTGGTAGTCTCCTACACTTCCATAAAGAATTGATTAACATAACTATTTGGGAACGTAATCATTATGTGTTCATGGAATTTCCAGCATGTTTATGTATTGAGTGTTTGATCTTGAAATTGTGGCACTATTTGGGAAAATATTTTAGACTTTTGATGGTGCAGCTTAGATGGTAAAGGTCACAAGGGCATGGTTCTGAAGAATAAATCTGGTACCTTCACTTTGAATTATGCTTTCTGTCTTTATGTTTTTCAATATTATTCGTGTGTGTTGAGGATTACAATTAAAAGCAGATGACATGTTACTAAGGTATACTTTAACCTTCAAATGCTATATTTTTAGACAAACTTCACATATTCTTTGTGGTTATGATGAAGATACTCAAGTAAATAAAGTCTACTATCCATAAAGCACATCAATTTAATAGTATATATGGGTGTTAGTAAATTAATTTCAACTACAAAGCTCTGGTAATGACAACAAATTCATCAAAACATTGTCTAGGATGCTATAGTCTCATGGCAGAGCATTTGCCTAGCATGCATGAGTCTGTGTGTTTCATCCAATGCATTATAAAGAATAAAAATCTAAAAAAAGAAAATTGCTGATGGGGGGTAGGAACAGCCTCCTGGAGACAGGGTGGTGGGTTGGAGGTATGGGATGTGGAACAGTCGTGGGGGTGAATAGGCATGGGGGGAAATAAAATCTGGAGTGTAAAAAAAATAATTAATTAATTAATTAAAAAAAAAGAAAAAAATGCCAAGTGGATATTGGCAAGAAATATCATTGTTCATTTGGTTATAGTTTAAAGTTTTAATCTCTAATAGCTCATTTATGCAAAATTCAATTTGAAAATTAAGATGAAAATCACATACACTGGTGTTATGATGTACAACTTCTTAATATATAAAGAATTTGTACTTCTATTGTGTGTGAATGTTCTGTGTATGTGCGTATGTGTGGTGTGTGAGGGTACACATCAATGAATATGCAGAAGCCAGAGGATACACAGGCTACAAATCAAGAGCTTGTCTCAAAAGTAAACAATTATAGAAATGTAAACACATCTACAGATTCAGTGCAATCCCCATCAAAATTCCAACTCAATTCATTATAGAGATAGAAAGAGCAATTTCAAATTCATTTGTAATAACAAAAAGCCCAGAATAGCGAAAACTATTCTCTACAATAAAAGAAACTTCTGGGGGAATCACCATCCCTGACCTCAAGCTGTACTACAGAGCAATAGTGATAAAAACAACAACTGCATGGTATTGGTACAGAGACAGACGGAGTAGAATTGAAGACCCAGAAATGAACCCACATACCTATGGTCACTTGATCTTTGACAAAGGAGCTAAAACCATCCAGTGGAAAAAAAGACAGCATTTTCAACAAATGGTGCTGGTTCAATTGGAGGTCTGCATGTAGAAGAATGCAAAATTGCATTCCTTCCATAAAACCAGATACACTGAAACTAACATAAGAGAAAGTGGGGAAGAGCCTTGAATACTTGGGGACAGGGGGCAAGTTCCTGAAGAGAATGTCTTATGCTCAAAGATCAAGAATTGACAAATGGGACCTCATAAAATTGCAAAGCTTCTGTAAGGCAAAGAACACTGTCAATAGGACAAAACAGCAACCAAGAGATTGAGAAAAGATACAACTCACAGATCACATGAAGCTCATGAAGAAGGAAGACCAAAGTGTGGGTGCTACGGTCCTTCTTAAGAGTAACAAAATACTCATGAGAGCAAATATGGAGGCAAAGTGTGGGACAGAAACTGAAGGAGGAGCTGCCTGGAGACTGCTCCACCTGAATATCCATCCCATGTGCAGTCACCAAAGGCAGACGCTGTTGTGGATGCCAGAAAGTACTTGCTGACAGGAGCCTGATATAGCTGTCTCCTTAGAGGTCTGCCAGAGCCTGACATATACAGAGGCAGATGCTCACAGCTACCCATTGAACTGATCAAGGGGTTCCCAATGGAGGAGTTAGAAGACTGAAGGAGCCAAAGGGGTTTGTGGCTCCATGGGGACAGTGACAATACCAATCAACCAGAGCTCCCAGGGTCTAAACCACCAGCCTGAGAACACACATGGAGGGACCCATGTCTCCAGCTGTATATGTACTGGAGGATGGCCTTGTCAGGCATCGGTGGGAGAGCAAGTCCTTGGTCCCATGAAGGCTGGATGCCCCAGTGTGGGGGAATTTGAGGGCGGGGAGGTGGGAGTGGGTGCAGGAGGAAGGGGGATGGGTTAGGGGTTTTGAGGGAGGGAAAATGGGAAAAGGGATAACATCTGAAATGCAAATAAATAAAGTATCCAATAAAAATAAATTAAAAAAGAAAAAATGTAAACACATTTAAATTTTTCATGCCTGATGAGGTGTTAAATCTTGTGGACAGTTAGAACTGATTTACAAACAAACAAGAACAAAATATCCTAAATCAAGATGACAGGGGAAAAGTTCTATGTGTAGACACACAGCACAAGACTGATGAGTGCACTGCCACTGAGCCATGTTTAAGACAAGTTAATCTGTAAACTTCAATTGTGCTCTCACTTTCATAAGGTATCTGATGGCTGGTACTGTGGGAGCATGGCTGAATGCCATTTCTAGAATTCTCACACTATGAATAGTTAGTGAACCCTTGGCCATCCAAAAGGCAGGCTCTGCTCTGCTTAGCTCAGGCCGCCATGTTCCCCGGCCAGAAGCAAAGCTCACCACAACTAGACCCATGACATGCTAGTGTGGTGGCTGGCTCTGCCAATCCACCATGGTGTCTCCACAAAGCTTGGCTAGAGCCCCTGATAATGCCCTAATATCCACAGGGTACCCGGTAGAAATAAGACTCTCAATGTTTAAAGATCATCCAATATTTATATATTTGGAAATGCTCAAATAACAGGATACTGACACAATTAGAGTTGTTACTCAATATCTAATCTTTTGGTAAATTGCTACCTTAGACTGCTAGAGACACTCGGATATCCACCGCCATTTTCTCTCTTCCCTCCAGATCTTCCCAGCTCCTCCTCTTTCTCCTCCTCTTCCTTTTCCTTCCCATCTTCACTCCTCCCACATTATCGAGCTTATTGCAAATGTAGCAGGGAAGATATCCTGCTACAAGAATCCTCTGTTTAATAACCTCTGTTGGGTTTCTGATGCCAGATAAATCTTAAGTTTGCTTCAAAAGTTTTGGCACTCTTTAGATTCTTAGAGTTTTAAACACATGGGTTACAATGTTGTAATCTGACATGAGGGATTTCAAAAAGGATTTGCTGCTTTTTATCATACGGAATCTGCCTTTGTTGCTAAGTTCAGTCTTCAATCACTGGGTCCCAGTAAACATGCAGAATCAGAACCTAGAATTGAAAACATGAAATAATATATCTCACTATGCTTTTTGCTCTACTTGGCATATCACATAAGAAGTTGCTACTGCAGAGGTTCAATTTATGTCTCAAAATGTGTCTATTTTCATTAATTTCACTGGGCCCACACCTATAAAAGCTTCATTCTGAGTTACTCACCTACAATATACTGAAGTAATTTGAAGAATGAGAAAGCTTCTGTACAGTTTTTCACTTCATAGGAGACAGCCCCATGCATGAATTTTCTCACCAACAGAATATGTGGTACATGCCTTCCAACAAGGTTTGCAGACAGACTCCAGTATATGTTTACTGGTTGAGTAACACCTGACTTACAGTTTTTACATTAACCATTTTCACTTAAAAGCTTTCTGATTATACACTTAAGAGTTCATACATTCTTTACACTCTTAGGCTTTCTCATCTGACTTGGAGTAAGGTGTGCACGAGGGAGAAAATTTCTCTATCTGTTACACTCACCACAGGGATTCTCCCTTGTTTGAGTTCTTTCAGAGGTTATATTCCTCTGCATTATTTACACCTCATGACTTCTCATGTGTTCTCTGATGTCGAGTGAGTTGTTTCTTAAAGTAGAAAGTCTTCCTACAGTGTTCACATGCATAGGGCTTCTCCCCTGTATGGATTCTCTGATGTTGAGTGAGGTGTGACAGCCAGGAGAAAGCTTTCCCACACTCTGCACAATGAAATGACTTCTCGCTTGCATGAGTTTTCTGATGTAGAGAAAGGTATTTTTTGCAGTAGAATGCTTTCTTGCATTCTGTACACTGATAGGGCTTCTCACCTGTATGAACTCTATGATGCTCAATGAGCAGGTACTTGTTATAGAATGCTTTTCCACATTCTTTACATTCATAGGGCTTCTCACCTGTATGAGTTTTCTGATGCACAGTAAGCCCAGACTTGCTGTAGAATGTTTTTCCACACTGCTTACATTCATAGGGCTTCTCATCAGTGTGAATTCTCTGATGCACAGAAAGCTGAGTCGAGAGTAGAATGCTTTCCTGCACTGTGAACACTGATAGAGCTTTTCACTTATATGAGTTCTCTGATGCACAGTGAGGTGGGACTTGCAGTAAAATGCTTTTCCACACTATTTACATTTAAGGTGCTTTTCAGCACTATGAGTTTTCTCATGATGAGTAAGTTGTTTCTTAAAGTAGAAAGCTTCGGGGCATTGCATACATTCATAGCGCTTCTGCCCTGTATGACTTTTCTGGTGCTTTGTGAGTTGTGACTTACAGTAAAAAACTTTTCTACATTCTGTACATTGATAAGGCTTCTCACCTGTGTGACTTCTTTGATGTATAGTGAAATGTGCTTTATAGCCAAAAGATTTTCCACATTCTGTACACTTGTAAGGCTTCTCTCCTGTATGACTTCTTTGATGCTCAATGATTTGTGACTTGTAGTAGAAATATTTCCCACATTCTAGACATTGGTAGGGCTTCTCATCTCTGTGAGTGTTCTGAGGCTGAGACTTGGTGTGGGAAGCTTTCCCACATCCTGAGCTTTCATATGGTTTCTCCCCTTCGTGACTTCTCTGATGTTCTGCCAGGTGTGACTCCCTGCACTGTCTCTGTGTATACAGTGCCTCCTCATTAAGAAGCCTCTGACAGTTATTGACGCTTTTCTTACATGTTATCTGACTCCTCGTGTGCTGTGACTGCTGGATAAATGCCTTCACGCATCCTTTATCTTCACAGGATGCTGTCCCTTGTTGGATCTTCCGTGCCACCTTCAGGTCTGCCTTGAACGAGAGGAATTAGTTATATATTTCATACAGCAAAGGGCTTTTGCCTAGAATATGCTTTCTGATTTTGGTTTGGAATATGTCAAAATTTCAAATATTTATGGAGTTTACCAGAGATCTCTTTAATATGAAATTTTATTTGTAAATAATATTTACTGTCTTTGTTTAAAACAATATCCATGGTCAAATATATAGAAAACACTATTTTCAACTTTGACTGAGTTTTTTGCAAATGAATTTTATTATGTCAGAATAATTTTCTATTATTATTAAACTTACCACATTCTTCTCCCGTTGGCTCTTAATAGCTACACAGTACAGAACGACACTAGGCTGTGGGTTCCTTTCTAATTGTATAGGAGGATACATTTGTGTATATACACGTTTAAATGTATCTCTGTGTGCATGTGTGTGCATGTGTGAAGTTACTGAGGTTGATGTTCAACATCTTTATAAACCACTATTTACTCTATTTTTTGAGATTAGGTCTCTCAATAGATGATCCCAATCTTTCTTATTTTCATCACACTGGTTAAAGACACATGTTGTCCAAACTAGCTTTAATATGGTGAATGAGGATCCAAACTGAAGACCTCATGCTTTCCTACATCAAGCTTTTTACCAAGTAAACAATCTTCCCAGGCCTGAGTTACTTTCTTTTATTTTTCAAATTACATCTCTGTTTGTGCGTGTGTACATACTCACACCAGGGCACACACACAAAGTTCATTGAACAAGTTTCAGGGGCTTTCTTCATTATCCACCACAAGTCCTGCTACACGCTAAGACATCTTCTTGATTTGGGTTAAGTTCTTGAAAAAAACATTACTAAGTAATTTCTAACATATGTGTTTAGATCTGAAATATGTTAAGAGTTCATGTTAAATATTTTACTTACTTCAACAATTTTGTCATTTGATGTCTGGGTTTTGGCAATTTCAACTTGCCACAAATGTCCTTTGTGATTTTCCTCGTCAGTCTCATTCCAGGCAGGCTTTTTATGAGTACCTGAAATGATATTAAAAATATCACTATCCATGAATAATTCTGAAATCTTTTTCATAGAACTCAAATGTAAAAGTGTGCCTTCTTATCCTCATAGAAAGCATAAAATATTGCCTTATGAAAACATTCTCAGTAAACATTAAACATTCTCAGTTCTTTTGAAGAATATAATAAATTTATTTACTTCATGTTGCATGTGTGGCACCATGCCCAGCACAATCTGATTCTTTTCAGTTAAATAATACATCTGAACTTTGTGTCATCTTTTTGATAAATCCAATGATGAACACTGAGAATGATAACTTTGTTACTGTGAGCACGGGTCTTTAAGGGCAGCCACTGCACCAAGGTCTCATCATGCATTTACCCAGGATGGCATACTTGCATCATACAGCTGTTCTATGTCTCACATCTGAAAACTCCATAGTAGGTGAATAATTGTCTATTATCACCAACTGTATGTATGGGTTCTTTTTTCATATATTCATAATATTAATCCTATACTGGCAAACATATTTTTTAATCTATACGATGCAACTTCACTCTGGGTATTGCTGGTTAGAAAATTTAAGTATACAATGTAGGTATTTATTTTTTGTTATTATAGTTGTTTTTGTTTCAGACATCTCTCATCTAACACATTCTATCGAACATTATTGTTTGGAGAACAACCTTGAATTCCTCTCACTTTGGGGGTTACAGGCAAGACCCACAAAGCCCTGCTAGATCTATATTCCAGAGCTGTTTACATTCTATTCAGAAGTCAACACACATGGCATATGCAATTGTGTTTGCATGAATTTCTCCAGCTTTTTCAAGATTAAAGGCCTCCTGTTAAGGTCCCTGTTCCATATATACAGTGTAAGAAATAGCTGCCTAGGTTCAGTCTTTTATTTTTTGTGGAATTATTCTTTATATAGAATCATCTTTTAAAGTCCTTTTGTTGAAATAACTTCTTGGTAATATTACTGAGAAAAAGATTGCTAAAGCTGTGTGAATATACTTTTGGATCATTGGGAAGGTTCATTACAAGGTCTGTGCTAAAAGTTTCTGCCAACAGCCTGCTATTTTGTTCGTATGGCTCTTGTAGCATTATGTGAAAGAGGGTATAGGGATAAGTTCAGCATCACCTTTCCTACAAGAGTCCATTGGCTAGTTTGTATTACTTCTATAAGACAATTTCATGTCTATATTTTCCTGTTTTCTAGAAAACATGTTATCATTTCTGGTAGTACACTGAATGTATGCATAGCTTTCATTAAGAGTGTATTTTAGGGGCTGGCTAGATGGCTCATCTGGAAAAGATGCTTGCTGTGCAAGTCTGGCACTGTGAGTTCCATCCTCAGAACCCACATAAAAGTGGAAGAAAAAACTTCCACAGAGTTGGCCTTTGACCTCTATACACATGCTGTGGCACACATGGCCCTGCCACACACAGTAGGCCTATACACACAATCATCACCACCACCATCATCATCATCTTAAAAATTAAAGACATTTTGACTAAACTAACTGTATTAATATATAAACATGTGATATCTTTAATTACTCCATTGTCTTCCTCAATTTCCTTTCAAAAAGTTACATTTATTTATTTGTCTATATGTGAGAGTGCATACATACCACACCTCATGTCTGAAGGTCAGAGGACAAACCCATGAGTCTGTGGTCTCCTTCTACCATACTAGTGTCAGTGACTGAACTCCAGCCTCTTCATCTACTAAGCCAGCATGCTAAACTCATTCTCACCACTGTTACAGGTTTAACTGTACATACTATTTAGTATATTCCTAGGTGGCTTAGGGTTACTTGGAAGAAATCTTAAATTACTTTATTTTCTTCACTTCCTTCTCACCATGTACAATATTCATACGTAGAAAAGATACTGAAATCTAAGGTATCTAAGATAAGATTCAGTTGGTAGAGTGTTTGCCCAGCACACACGGAGTTTCAATCCCCAGCACCATATAAATTATGCAGGGTGATACCCATCTCAGAAATCCAAGGTGATCCTCCCCAAGATAGTAAAGTTGAGGTCAAGATAGTAATTTTGAGGTCAAAATTCATGGGCTGCATGAGATGCTGCTTAAAAAAAAAAAATGATACTGTTTTGGTTGAAGACTTATCTCAGGATTACTGAGCTTGGATGGTACATATAAGACATAGAACTTCTTCTTACCATGAAGGGGAGGGAGGAAAAGCCCCAGATTTGTTATATTGATTGTATAACCTGTTACTTGTAGGTAATGTTTAAGAGCCTTTATGGACAGCTAGGCCTCTTGGGGCATGCCTTTAGTCCCAGCACTTGGGATGCAGAGGCAGGTGGCAGTTAAAGCAACACAATCACTATTTTGAAAAACCAACCAGCCAGGCGATGGTGGCACATGCCTTTAATCCCAGCACTTGGGAGGCAGAGGCAGGCGGATTTCTGAGTTCGAGGCCAGCCTGGTCTACAGAGTGAATTCCAGGATAGCAGGACAGCCAGGGCTACACAGAGAAACCCTGTCAGGAAAAACCAAAAAAAAGAAAAAAAAAAAAAAGAAAGAAAAAGAAAAACCAACCAACCAACAAGCAAACAAACAAAAAGAAGAAATGTATAAGAGATAATAAAAATGAAACAGTGACAGATAAGGAAAGTGGAAAAGAGGGTTAGGTAACAGGAAAATAAAAACAAAAATAAACTGGAGAGATGGTTTAGTGGATAAGAGCCCCTAGAGGAAATGGGTTCAATTCCCAGCACCTACATGGCAGCTTATAACTGTAACTCCAGATCCAGGGTTCTGACATCCTCATGCAGACATACATGTGGGCAAAACACTAATAGACATTAAATAAAAATAAATCATGTAAAAATAAAACAAAACAAAACAAAAACAAAAAAAAAAAAGAAAAGAAAGAAAAATGGAAAGAAATTCACAAAAGGGAAACAGAAAACCGCAGGAGATAATGAATCTGGAAAAATGAAAACTACAAAGTTATATAAGCCTGCAAGGAAGAAAAATATATAAACACAGAACTGAATCAAAAAAGAAATAAAGTAAAAACACTAACCACGAAGTAAAGAGGTTGAAGTGGGGAGGCATTTTTATCTGTCTTCTCTGATAATACTATTAGGAGTCAACCAAGTGTGGTAGCTTTGGGTGTGTTACTAGGGTCTAATCTAAGTCTGCTGTTCTCACCTTATCACTTGGTGCTGTTTGTTGTTTGATAGCTGGCCTCATTAATGGTATCTGTCAGCAGTAGGGCATCATTCAGCTAAAGACTTGCATGTTTTCATACCAGGAAAACATATCAGAAACAACCAAAAACTAGGTGATGGGCTGACACAGCTACTTCTTTCTAGAAACTCCAAAAATGAAATGTCTGGTCAGGGCTAGGTAAGTTGGTAAGAAACATTCAACATGACCAATATGGTGAACTGTCCTCTTGCTGCCCACCTTTGCTCAGTATGTATTCACTGACCTGGAAGACTGTGGACAGAGGATTCTACCACAGGCCATGGCCCAAATCCATGCTCCAACTTGAAGATCACCTCAGGTTTGGTCATGCAATATCCTGTTAAGTGGTGAAGAATAAACAAGTTTTGCAAAAGTGTTAGGTGCAGTCCACTAATGAAAGACAAAAGATCTTAATTCAGGACCTGTGCTTTGATCAGGAAATCAGAAACTTTCCTTAGAGGGTTTATGCTTACATTCTTCACTGACTGGAATATCATCTCAATCAGTATAATGATTTCCAGAAAATGTCAGAAAACAGAAGTGAATAGAAGAGAAAACACAATAAAAGAAACGAATAGTTAATACAAATTATACGAGGAACTGAAGAGATGTTTCAGTGGTTAAGACCACTTGCCAATCATACAGATGACCTGGGTTCAGGTCCCAGCAACCCTATCACGTGACACACAACACCTGTAAGTCTAGTTCCAGTAAATCTGACACTCTCTTTTTCTGTTTGAACGTACATGGTAAAAATAAAAATAAATTTTAAAAATATTTTAAATAAAATAAATTCCTAGGCATGATGGAGCATATATTTAATCCCAGCACTTGCAAAAAAGAGGCAGGCAGATCAATTTGAGTTAAAGGTCAGCCTGGTCTATGTCATGAGTTCCAGGCTACCCAGGGCCATGTAGTAAAATTCTTTTTCAAAAATAAATTAAATAACCCAGGCAGAGTTTAAAAATCAATGGAATATAAGGATCATTCATATACATACGTGATCATTGAAAAGAAAATGTCTTCTCTGTGCTTTCTAGAAGACAAAGACAACAAAACAAAACAAAACTGGAGAGATAAGTCATACACCAGCAAATGACTCTGTGTCACATTATGGTCAAACAGGCAAAGTAGCAAAAACAAAGAGAATTCTGAACACTTTAGAAGAAAGCCTAAACTGGGCTGTAATGGCTTTATCCCAGTACTCAGGAGGAAGCAGAGGCAGACAGATCTCTGAGATTGAGGCCAGCCTGGTTTTCAGAATGTGTTCCAGGACAGCCAAGGCTCCAAAGAGAAACCCTGTATCAAAAAAATCAAAAAGGAGGGGGAAAGGAGAGTGAAAGAGGAGTGGGAGGAGAAGATGGAGGAGGAGGAGGAAGAGGAGGAGGTGATGTAATGTTTCATATACAAGAACACCCCTCAGCCATGTGGTTAGCTGTCACCATACTCCCCAGCATTACAGTGACTTCAAAGCTTCACAGGGACAGAGAAACCAAACTGCAGGTCCAATAGCCCCAGGGAACACAGGCACAAAAATTCTCAACAAAATAGAAAATCTAGCAGCACATAAAACAACTAGAAGCTATGGTCATGTGTGATTCATACTAGGACTGCAGCTGTCTTCATGTGGAAATGGGAAACATATCCATGCACTAAACAGCCATATTTCTACATATAGCGGCACCTGTCTTTAATCCCAGAGGAGTCAGGGCAACACAAGTTCTGTGAGTTCCAAGCTAGCCAAGTATGAATAGGGAGACCCTGTCTCAAATAACCACTATCAACACAACAAAAATACCTATATGCATACAGTGGATGCTGTAAAGGTATTCCACATGGCTATCTACATACACTAAAGTACCAGCCCACAGGTTGGGGAGTGAAACAAGCCTGAGATGATTTCCCCTAGAACACAGCAGACTGTGCTCTTTCACCAATCTTTGATTTTAGTAATAAGGCCTATAGACATATATACCTGATATGGTAAGGAAACAAGAACATCCAAAGCAGACAGAGGAAAGTAGAGTTGAGCTTACCTATAAATCATGCTGCAAAGAGAAAACTTTAGACTCCAAACAGACATTGAAGGCTTCTGGGAAAGCCCCTCCACCCCCAACATCTCATAAAGAAAAAGTCTTGGCAGGATGCTATTGAAAAGAGCCCATAAGAACTGTGATAAGGGCTGGGCAGCGGTGGCGCACGCCTTTAATCCCAGCACTTGGGGGCAGAGGCAGGTAGATTTCTGAGTTCAAACCTAGCCTGGTCTAGGACAGCCAGGGCTACACAGAGAAACCCTGTCTCGAAAAAACAAAACAGAAACAAACAAAAAAAAGAATTGTGATAAGGGCTTTGATGTGTAGCTCTTCAAGGTTGATGACTTCTGGTGGGGGTGGCACTGGAAAAGGCTCAGTTATCTTTAAGGGGTTGGCCTCTAGGAGTTTAACCATGCTGCAGGCAACAGAAACTTGACCTGATGTACTTCCCCCCTTTTCTTCTTTTCTGGGGTAAGGGCACAAGGGTGTGTGTGGCAGGGATTGGCGGTTGGGGGGGGGGAGAAGAAGACCTGAGAATCGAGTGTGATCAGGGTCCATTATGTAAAATTCCCAAATAATCAATAAAAATATTATGTGGGAAACTTTATTTAAATGTTCGTTATTTTTACTGTTTATTTGTTTTTCATTTAGGCATGTTGAAAATTACATGTAGAATCTTGGTCATACTACATAAGCCTCTTACCAATTAGCAATAATCACAAATCAACTTTTCTTTTAGATTTAGTTCATTTTATGTGTATGAGGACTTTTCCTGCATGACTGGTGCCTACAGAGGTCAGCAGAAGTCATCAGACGCCCTGGAACTGGAGTTAGAGATGACTGTGAGCCACCAAGTGTGTGCTGGGAATCAACTTGAATCCTTAGTGAGAGCAACAACTATGTTCAAGAAGTCCACTTTTTTTTTTTTTTTTTTTTTTTTGCAGGGCAGCACTGCAACTTTACTTGACATTCAGGTTAGTTCTCATCCACATTGACCGTCTGTAGATTTTTGAATGTGGTAACAGGCACGTAAGTTACCAACGTGTAGAGCTTGTTTGGTGAATCCTCATCTTCATTACGTTTTCTGGACAAACGTACTCGGATGCGATATGGAACATTCCTTATTCCCTTGGCCCAGACAGCTTTGTTGAGCCTGGTGTCAATGCGCACATCTGGAGTCCCCATTTCCTTCATAGCAAACTTCCGAATTTCTTTGAGTGCCCGAGGAGCACGCTTTTTGAAGCCCACTCCATGGATGCCCTTGTGAATGTTGATGGTGTATTCTCGGGTCACCACCTCGTTGATGGCAGAATGGCCCTTCTTCTTCTCGCCACCCTTCTTTGCAGGAGCCATTCTGCCAGGCCCAAGATGGAAAGGAAGGGCGCAAGGAAGAAGTCCACTTTTAAAATTTGTTTAATATATGTATTTACTTGTGTGTGTGTGTGTGTTGAGCATGAACATGTCATGTCATATGTGGAAGATGGGAAACAACCATTAGCAGGTACTTCTCTCATTCTACACTGTGGGTCCAGGGGACCGAACCTGGGTGGTCAAGCTTGGCAGCAAGCACCTTTACATACTGAGTCAACTCGCCAGCCCCACAATTCTGTTTTATACAAATGAAGTAGTCGAGATAAATACATTTGTTGTCTAGTGCCATACAGTAAGCCCTGAGGGCATACATATAAATAATATATGATCCAACAGGAGGCAGAGGTAGGTGAATCTGAAGTCTAGGCTAGTCTGGTCTATAGAGTCCCAGGATACCCAGGGCTACACAGAGAATTATTGTCTGAACAAACAAACTTAAATGGGAGGGGCTGGGTACATGGCTCAGTGGTAGAGAACACTAAATGTCCTTGCAGAACTGGAGTTCAGTTTGCCTGACCTATATGGTAGCTCATGACCATCTGTAACTCCAGTTCTAGATTTGATGCCCTTTTCTAACCCGACGCCCCCAGGCTCCTGGACAGACAGATACAGATACACACACACACACACACACACACACACACACACACACACGAATACTAGATAACCTAAGTATAAAAGCCTGCACGTTCAGTGTTATCCTCTGGATCTAAAATGTCCTCCAAAGACTAGATGCTCAGTTCTTTGGTACCAGTCTGTGGTGATGTTAGTAGATAACATATCTACTATGGCACATAGTCTAATACTACTCACTGCAGTGAATGAAGTCTTACGGTGAAATGTACACAACTGGAGGGGGTTGTGGAAAGCTAGAGTGCTGTTATTTCCTCTGAGCTTACAGTCGAGTAGCTGTGGTGACCTGCAGGAGACTCCTGTCCATGGTCACAGGACATAAGAGTGGATGCCTAGCTCTGTGATGATGACAATACTCTGCGTCTCTTGAAATTTCTACGCAAGGTTGTCATAAACACAACCAGCATTCCATTCAGGACTGGCTCTTAGCCAACTATGGGACACTAGTAGGTATAACCTGAATAGGCTGGGACCTCTTGGTGCTACGATTGTCTGAGTGCCCTCGGTCTTTAAGGATCCCAGTAAGTTCACTTATTGTCTAAGCTGGAATTGATGGATCTTTCTTTTGGCTTATCAACTCACTCCATACTTGTGAATAGAAGTTTCCTTATGTTTGCCCAGGAAAATCAAAACCATAATCTAAATATGTCATAGAACATCCCACTCCTGACAGCAAACACAAAAGAAAACAAAACACACCCAAAACAAAACAAACACTGGACAGTCCTTATCTTATTAGCAAGTGAAGTTTATTGTGCAGTAGTGAGAAAAATAAAAAGCAAAAACAAAACAGCAGCAGCAACAACAACAGCAGCAGCAGCAGCAACACTTAGAATGCTGAAAACATCGAGGGGAGAGAGGGATGGGCAGGAGACAGGGAATATTTACTAAGATGCATATGGAAGTAATGAGTAAGCCCGCCTCCCAAGAAAGGGTTTCCTTGTGTAGACCTAGCTAGTCAGACAGATACTCACTCAGGTAGAACAGGCTCTCATGAACACTCTGTCCCCTCCTATACCCAAAGTCAGCAATAATTCCTAAAATTATCATCCAAAAATCTAATTGGGACTGAGGGTTACAGCACAGACTTACCCAAGAACTGGAGGCTGCTATAGTTCTCCAGCATCACGTCCCTGTAGAGAGTTCTCTGAGCAACATCCAGATGCTGCCATTCATCCCAGGTGAAGTCCACAGCAATGTCTTCAAATGACACAGAACCCTGGAATGACATTTCTTTTTAAACCACAGGCACTCAGCTTTGGGAACACAAATTTCTCATGTGGTTTCACAATCCTCTCGAGGTGGTTTTTCCTGAAGACTTGACAGAATGTGGAATCACAGAAGGGATCCTCAATGACTAATTGTCTAGATTATGTTGGCATGAGTTGGTATTTTTTAAAAGTAGTTTAACTGAGCTGAAAGTAAGTATCCACTGTGGATGCTACTGTCTCAAGTGCAGGGTCCTGTGTCTTAAGAAGTGGAGAGAGAGACCGGGAGGTGGTGGCGCACTCCTTTAATCCCAGCACTTGGGAGGCAGTGGCAGGTGGATTTCTGAGTTCGAGGCCAGCCTGGTCTACAGAGTGAGTTCCAGTACAGCCAGGGCTATACAGAAAAACCCTGTCTCGAAAAAACAAACAACAACAACAAAAGAAGTGGAGAGAGAGCTAAACATTTTTTTCCTGTGCTTTGATTATGGCTCTAGTGTGATCAGTTACTTCAATCTTCTGCCACTGTGATTTCCAGAGTACAAGTGTTTGAAAGGAAAAGTGTGTGGCTAAAACCCTAGTTACTCTGCTGTAAAAACTGTTAAATGATGTAGCACTAATCTCAGTCCTGGTCAGAGAAGCTTGTTTATAGTAGGAAACGGTTAATACAGAGACTTGTAACTGAGCAAAATGCCAAGAATAAGTGACCATCGACTGTTCAGTCATACATGGGCATCTATTCTCACCCTCTCCAATGTTCAGGGAACACCACTGAAGCGGGCATGGAAATGTAAGAGTCAGCATCTGGGAAGGAGTACTGGGAAACACTGTCAGAATGACACAGCTATTGCACTCAGGAACTCACACCTGCAGTGCCTGCTTGCACAAGACAAGGCCCAGCATTCAGCCGAGGATGGAGAAGGATACATAAGGCCCCACTTCCCTCTATGGAGCTCTAGGTAATTAGTAGATACTGGAGGGGACATCATATTTCTCATTGGTGTGGTCACTGGGAAGGTGCCTTTGCTCATGATGGGACACACACACACAAACACACACACACAACAAGTACTAGACAGATTTGTTGTGAAGAGACAATGGTAAGTGTGTCAAAGTACATCATATACGTGTATAATCTTTAAAGGAGGAGAATAGAAAATCAGTACAGCTATTTTATAATATAATATATTGGTCATTTCATAAAAATAATTGAACAGGGTTGGAACTCAACAACTAAAAGTACTGTCTGCTGGTGCAGGGGACCAGGCTCAATTCACGTCATCCACATGGTGGCTTACAACTGTAACTGGAGTTCAGTGGATCTGATGCCCTCTTCTAGCTTCCAAGACAAACATACATGCAGGTAAAACATACATATAAAATGAGAATACCATTTTAAAATAAAAATTTTAAACCAAACAAAGGAAGTGACAGCAGAGATAAAACAGAGTCCGTTCACATGCCTAGGTCCAGCTAGTCCTGGATCCACCGCCCCAGGTATAGTGAGCAAGTGGAGGGGCGGAGATTCATTCAGCCACTGTCTTCTCCTCAGGAAGCATTTCCTTAAGCGAAAAATTGAAGACAAGTGCGCGACAGCAAAGCCACAGTACTGGCCTGCGCTCGTACACCTAGATTTAGAGAGTCAGGTTCAAAAACTACAAAGACACGGAGACAGACACACAAACCCAGAGGCGCACTCTGAACCCATGGCGGAAAACACAGCGCAAGTCCGGAACGCACTGGCCTGGATGCAGGGGCGACTGCGCTTTCCGCAGCGCGCATGGCCAGGCCGCTCTCCAAAGCCCATCTCGGCCGCCCCGGTTCAGGTGCCCGAAACCCCATCAGCCCTGGCAGGACACCAGTGCCGGGCAGGACGGGAGGATCCGTCCGGAGGGGCCAGGCTGGAAGGTGCCGTGCGCCAACACTAAGCCCAGGTCGGGACGCCATGCGCTCACCATTTCCGGTTACTGCACACCAGAGTCCTAATTATGGAGCTTCCCTCAGCAGTGAGCAGCCAGACACTGATGACAGGACAAGGCAGAGACTCCCAGACACCGAGAAGGAGAAGCGCTAGAGACGTCCCAATGCGGATCCGGGTTGAGTAGGGCTGTGGGGGCAAAAGTGGGAGAAGAGAACCTTAGTTCTGACCAAAGTCAGCTGTCTGGGAATCTGATTGGATGATCTTTAAACAGTGCTTTTGATTGGACAGGGCTTCAGGCCTTGGACTCCTGAGTGGAGGGCTTCGAAATGGGTAATAATTTTTAAATATCCCGGGCTGGCCAGGAGGCGGCGGTATGTCTCTGCTTAGCTCTGGCTGCCATGTACTGCGGCCAGAAACCAAATACACCACAGTTGGATGGGCCAGAGGCCAAGAGCTCCGCAACTAGACCCACGAGAGGCCAGGGTGGAGGTTGGCTCTGCCAATCCACCACGCTGTCTCCACAAAGCTTGACTGAGCCCCTGAGAATACCCCCATCCACGTAGAAATGAAACTCAAAGGCTTAATTATTATCCAAAGGCTTTCTATATTTGGAAATGCTCAACTAACAAGATGCCCACACAATTAGCATTGTTACCCAATACCTAACCTAGATATTATAACTACCTTAGACTGCTAGAGCCATGTGGGCATCCTCAGCCATTTTCACTCCTCCTCCTGTTCTCCCTTCACTCCTCTGGTTCTCCCTCCTCCCCCTCCTTCTCCTTCCTTTCTTCGCTCCTCCCACATCAGTCCCACCTCAAACAATGTAGCAACAGCAGGTAAACCATCCTGCTACATGGCTAGAGGAGCAAGAGAGTGTACAAGCATTACCCACAAGGCCAGAGAGGTTGTAGGATGCTACCTGAGCAAGCCCTCAGGCCTCATTGAAAGACTGCCCAGTTTTTGCTAACAGGTATTTTAAGGTAGAAACTTTTCCACAATTAATTGAATATTCAAGGGTAACCTTCTATATAAAGTTATATCACCTAATTTTTTTGTTTTTGTTTGAGTTTTTGTTGTTGTTAGTGCCCTGTTGTTAGTTCACCTGGCCTTAAGCAGGCCTGAGAGACCTTGTTTACCACAACAGACCAAGTGATAGGATCTAGGTGGAGTTACCCACTTTGGCTTCACGGAACTTAGAAGAAGTTCCCCTGAGCTTGCCTTGAGATATCTCCGGCCACAACCACGGCCAAGAACGGATTATCCCACCCATCTCTCTGAAACAAGGGAGGGTTCGGGCAGGGTTTTTCCCTTTAAATTGAGAGCTGAACATTAAAGCATTGAGCCTTGATCCGAGAACTTTGTCTTAGCTTCATCTCTTTTCAACCTCCGTCCCCTTTTCATTCTCAGCCCCCTTTCAGGTGAACCTGGTTGATTTGTGGCCACAGGCAGCTACAGTTGTTTTATGTTTTCTGGGGTTTTTGTTGTTGTTTGTTTGTTTTTGGTTTTTCGAGACAGGGTTTCTCTGTATAGCCCTGGCTGTCCTGGAACTCACTCTGTAGACCAGGCTGGCCTCGAACTCAGAAATCCTCCTGCCTCTGCCTCCCGAGTGCTGGGATTAAAGGTGTGCGCCACCATAGCCCGGCTTCTTCATCCATTCTTTAGTGGACATGTGGGTTGCTTCCACCTTGGGACTATAATGAATAAACCTTCTATGAACATAGTTAAGCAAGTGTTTTTTCATATAGTGGACCATCTTTTGGGTATATGCTCAGGAGTGGCATAGCTGGGTCTTGAGTTAGAACTATTCCCAATTTTCTAAGAAATGGCCAAATTGATTTCCAAAGGGTTGTACAAGTTTGCCCTCACACCAGAAATGGAGGGTTGTTCCCCTTGTTCCACAACCTTGCTGTATGTGCTGCCATGTGAGTTTTTGATCTTAGCCATTCTGAGGGGTGTAAGATGAAATATTACAGTCACTTTCATTTGTGTTTCCCTGATGACTAAGAATGTCCAGCATTTCTTTAAGTGCTTCTCGAACATTAGAGATAGCTCTGTGAAGAAGTCTCTATTAAGCTCTGTGTCTCATGTTTAAATTGAGTTATTTGCTTTCTTGAGTTCTTTATATATTTTGGCTACCAGCCCTCTTTCAGATATAGAGTTGGTAAAGATCTTTTTAAATTCTGTAACCTGCTCTTTTTGTTTGTTTGATGGTGTTCTTTCCCTTACAGAAGCTTTTCAGTTTCATGAAGTCCCATTTATTTATCATTAATCTTAGTGTCCGTACTGCTGGTGTTCTGTTTAGGAAGTTATCTCCTATTCCAATGAGTTCAAGGTTATTCCCTACTTCTCTTCTATCAGATTTAGTATATCTGGTATTATGTTGAGGTCTTTGATCCACTTGGACTCCAGTTTTGTGCAGGGTGATAGATATAGATCTATTTGAATTCTTTTACATGTAGGTATCCAGTTAGACCATTACCATTTGTTGGAGATGCTTTCTTTTTTCCATTGTATAGTTTTGCCTTCTTTGTCAAGACCAAGTGTCCATGGGTGTGTGGATTTATTTCAGCATCTTCAATTTGATTCCATTCATCAACCTGTTCATTCCATGTAGTTTTTATTACTATTGCTTGGTAGTGCAGCTTGAGGTCAGGGATGGTGATTCCCCTGAGAAGTTCTTTTATTGTTCAAGATTCTAGGTTTTTTTTTTTTCTATATGAAGTTGAGAAATCCTCTTTCAAGGTCTGTAAAGAATTATTTGGAATTTTGATAGAAATTGCATTGAATGTGTATACTGCTATTGGTAAGATGGTCATTTTCACTGTTAATCCTACTGATCCATGAGCATGGGAGATCTTTCCATCCTCTTATATCTTCCTCAATTTCTTTCTTCAGAGAATTGAAGTTCTTGTCATATAGGTCTTTGCCTGTTGGTTAGAGTTATACCAAGATATCTTATATTATTTGTGGTATTGTAAAAGGTGTTGTTTTCCTAATTTCTTTCTCAGTCCATTTATCATTTGTATAAAGGAGGGCTACTGATTTTTTTTTAGTTAATATTGTATCCAGCCACTTTGCTGAAGGTGTCTGTGAGCTGTAGGAGTTCTTGTAGAATTTTTGGGGTCCTTATGTGTACTAACATATCACCCGAAAATAGCAAATACTTTGACTACTTCTTTTCTACTTTTTAATCCCCTTAATTTTCTTTAGTTTTTTTTTTTTTTTTTTCTCTAGCTAGGACTTCATGTACTACATTGAATAGATAGGGAGAGAGTGGGCAGCCTTCTCTTGTCTCTGATTGTAGTGGAATTGTTTCAAGATTCTCTCCATTTAATTTGTTGTTGGTTATTTATGTGTTACATATTGCTTTTATTATGTTTAGATATGTGCCTTGTAACCTTGATCTCTGTAGGACTGAAGTGGAAACATTAAGAGTTCTTTGGAGAGTCAGTTATGTTAGATGGTATTTTGCTGGGGCAAACATGTGAAGGAATGTTTAGTTGAAATGGACACTAAGTCTCTCAGGCAGACTAGTGAAGGAACATTTCTCTGAAGCAGACACAGGAGGTAGGATGTTCTGCAAAGGCAAGCACATGAAAGGACAGGTGATGGAGGATTCTTTGCAAACAACATACATGTGTTGTTGGTTCGCCCTTGAATTGTGGTTGAGCTGTGTTTCTTGGGAATCCTTAGAGAGAAATGTATCAAAAACTTCTGGTGGTGTGCTGCAGTTTCTTGCTGCTTCCAAGGACTTGGAGCTGATTGGCAGAGTGATGTCAGCTGAGACAGACACAAATGCTGAGGCAAGACATCTGGAGGATACATGATGTTTGAAGGGTATAAATAGGACCCCACAGAGTGACAGAGACAGAGCTTGGCTTGCTGGTACAACCAGCTGTACAACACTTGTGGGTCTTGCATCTTTGCTGATCTTCACTTCCCTGAGAGAGGCATAGCTGAGAACTTCTGGTGTTACTTCAGGTCCCTCCTGCTGACTCAAGCCAAGGCTGAGGTCATGTCACCACTGTTGTTAGCTGATTCTACAGGACTGGACTCCTGGTGTATCCATGAAGTGTTTGCAAGTGGATCAAGCTGCCGCTGCCTGCTAACCTGTGAACTGAACTGCTGATTTCCAGACAATACAGATGGGAATTACTCCAGAGAACCTTTCTAAACAGGTCCACTTTCTTTTCCACTAGCTCTGGTGGGTAGTTACAAGGCAACAAGGGACGTTATAGCACTTAAGAACCATCATTAAAAATAGGTTTTGAAAAAATTAAAGTTACATACGACATTTAACTCGAAAGGGTCTTCGATTATGTCAAAGGGTTTTTCAGCATCTAATGAGATGATGATGTGATTTTTTTCTTTCATTTTGCTCATATGGTGGATTATGTTGATAGATTTTGTATATTGAATCATCCCTGCATCACTGAGATGAAGCCTACTTGATCATGGTGGATTATGTCTTTGATATGTTCTTGGATTCAGTTTGCGAATATTTTATTGAGTATCTCTGCATCAACATTCATAAGAGAAATTGGTCTGAAATTCTCCTTGTTGAGTCTTTGTGTGGTTTAGGTATCAGGGTGACTGTGACATCATAGAATGAGTTTGGCAGCATTCTATTTGTTTCTGTTTTGTGGAATAGTTTGGTGAGTCTGAAGAGCTAACAATTTAGCTCTTCTTTGAAATTCTGGTAGAATTCTGCACTAAAACCATCTGGCCCTGGCTTTTTTTATTATTTTATTATTATTTATTTGGGCGGGGAGTTGGGAGACATTTAATGACTACTTTTATTTTCTTAGGGGTTATAGTGATGTTTAAATGGTTTACCAGATGTTTATTTAACTGTGGTAAGTGGTATCTGTCTAGAAAATCATAAATTTCATTAAGATTTTCCAATTTTGTGAAGCACAGGCTTTTGAAGTAGGACTTAATGATTCTTTGAATTTCCTTAGTGTCTTTTATGTCTCCCTTTTTATTTCCAATTTTTGTTTGTGTGATGGTTTATATATTCTTAGCCCAGGCAGTGACACTATTAGGGGTGTGGCCTTGTTTGGAGTAGGTGTGTCACTGTGAGTGTGAACTTAAGACTCTCATCCTAGCTGCCTGGAATTGAGTCTTCCACTAGCAGCCTTCAGATGAAGATGTAGAACTCTCAGCTCTGCCTGCATCATGCCTGCCTAGATACTGCCATATCTTCCACTTTGATGATAATGGACTGAACTCTGAACCTTTGAGCCAGCCTCAATTAAATGTTGTCCTTTATAAGAATTGCCTTGGTCTCCAGGCAGTGGTGGCGCACGCCTTTAATCCCAGCACTTGGGAGGCAGAGGTAGGTGGATTTCTGAGTTCGAGGCCAGCCTGTTCTACAGAGTGAGTTCCAGGGCACCAGGACACCAGAACTACACAGAGAAACCCTGTCAGGAAAAAAAAAAAAAAAATAAAAAAACCAAAACAACAACAAAAAATGCTTGGTCATGGTGTCTGTTCACAGCAGTAAAACCCTAACTAAGACCACTTCAGATAATTGTCTCTATGTTGGTTAGTTTGGCTAAGGGTTTGCCTATCCTGTTAATAGTCTCAAAGAACCAGCTCTTGGTTGTTTCACTGAATCTTTGTATTGTTTTCTTTGATTCTAATTGATTGATTTCAGCCTTTATTTTGATTTTTTTTTCCTGCCTCATACTCCTCTTCTGTGTGCTTGCATCTTTTTTTTTCCCCTAGAGCTTTCAGGTGGACTTTTAAATTGATATAAGAACATTCTAATTTCTTTATGGAGGTACTTAGTGCTATGAACATTCTTAGCTCTGCTTTCAATTGTGTCCCATTAATTTGGGTATATTGTGCCTTCATTTTCATTGAATTCTAGAAAGTCTTTCTTTTCTTTTTTTATTTCTTCCATGACCCAGAGATTGTTAAGTAAGAGTTCAATTCCCATGAGCAGGTAGGCTTTCTTGTGTTTCTGCTGTTGTCGAAGTCCAGCTTTAATCCACGGTTGTCTGATCAGATACAAGGCATTATTTTACTTTTCTTGTATCTATTGAGAATTGATATATGGTCAGTTTTGGAGAAGGATCCATGAGGTGCTGAAATGAAGATATATTCTTTTGTGTTTGGGTAAATTATTCTGTAGATGTCTCTTAGGTCCATTTGATTCATGATGTCTATTAGTTTCATTATTTCTCTATTTAGTTTTTGTCTCATGACCTGTCAATTGGTGAGAATGTGGTGTTTTGAAGTATCCCACTATTAATGGGTGGGGTTCATGGTGCTATTTATGCTTTAACAATGTTTCTTTTATAAATATGGGTGCCCCTGTGTTTGGATCATAGTTGTTCAGAATTGAGATATCATCTTGGTAGATTTTTCCTTTGATGAGTATAAAGTGTCTTTCCCTGTCTCTTTTAATTTTTGTTGAAAATCTATTTTATAAGGTATTAGAATAGCTACTCTATCTTGCTTTTTGGTCTGTTTGCTTGGAAAACTTTTACTTTGAGTTAATGTCTATCCTTATAGCTCATGTGTGTTTCTTGTATGCATCAGAATAATGGATGCTGTTTTAGCATCCATTCTGTTAGCCTGTGGCTTTTTATTGGGGAACTGAGTCCATTAATGCTGAGAGATATTAATGACCAGTGATTGTTAATTCCTGTTATTTTGATGTTGGTGGTATTTGTGTGTGTGTTTGTGTGTGTGTGTGTGTGTTTGTGTGTGTGTGTATACGTTTGTGTGTGCTTCCTTTTTTTGTGCTGGTATGAAATTACTTATTTCCTGTGTTTTATTGGATGTAGTTATCCTCCTTGTGTTGGAGGTTTCCTTCTAGTGTTTTCCATAGGGCTGGATTTGTGGATAGATATTGTTTGAATTTGGATTAGTCTTGAAATATCTTGTTTCCTTGGTGATTGAGAGTTTTGCTGGGTATAGTAGGTTAGGTTGTCATCTGTCACATTTTTAGAGGTTGTAGGATATCTGACCAGGCCCTTCTAGCTTTTAGAGTCTCTGTTGAGAATTCAGGTGTAATTCTGATAGGTCTGCCTTTGTGTGTTACCTGGCCTTTTCCCCTTAATGCTTTTAATATTCTTTGTTTTGTAGATTTTATGTTTTGATTAGCATGTGGTGGGACAATGTTCTTTTCTGATGCAACCTAATTGGTGTTCTATAAGGTTCTTGTATGTTTATAGGCATCTCTTTCTTTAGGTTAGGAAAGTTTTCTATGATTTTGTTGAAAATATTTCTTGGTCCTTGGAGCTGTGACTCTTTCCTTTCTCTTCCTATTATTAAGTTAGGTGTTTTCATGGTATCCCAGATTTCCTGGTTGTTTTGTGTCAGGTATTTTTTAGATTCAACATTTTCTTTGAGTGATAAGTCAATTTCTTCTGTTGTGTCTTCTTTGTCTGAGATTTTCTCTTCCATCTCCTGTATTCTGTTGGTGATACTTCCATCTGTAGTCCCTGTTCTCTTCTCTAGGCTTTTCATCTCCAGGATTCCCTCAGTTTGTGTTTTCTTTATTGCTTCTATTTCCATTTTCAGGTCTTAATAGTTTTATTTCTTTCACATGTTTAGTTATATTTTCCTCTATTTCTTTGAAGGATTTGTTTCCTCTTTAAAGACCTCTACCTGTTTCAATATATTTTCCTGTGTTTCTTTAAAGAAATTATTCACTTTCTCTTTAAAGGCCTCTATCATCTTTATATGATTGGATTTAAGTCATTTTCTTGTGCTTTGGTGGGATTAGGATACCCAGACCTTGCTGTAGTAGGGTAGCTGTGCTCTGAGGGTGTCATATTGCCCTGGCTTTTGATTATCTCTTTCAAGGGCCTTTAGCTATTTGGATGGTTTTAATCCCTGGGTGTTCCTGTTGTAGTAGATATTGGGAGGGTGCCGATCCTCATAGGGCAGGCCTCTGATGGGTGTCCTTGTGCTGCAGGGTTCTGGATCAACAGGTCTGCTGAAGGTTAGTAGAGAGGTGGCAGATGACAGGGGGTCCAGTGGGACAGCAGGCTGCTCAGGGAAACCAGGGGTGCCCCAGAAGATTCACTGGGCAAGTAAGATGAGTGTGGGAAGAGAATCTAACCTGTATGTTTCAGGATTAGTGGGTCTGATGAAGGTGGGCATAGAGGCAGTAGAATGGATTTTTTTTTGTATATTGAACTATCCCTGCATCCCTGGGATGAAGCCTACTTGGTCATAGTGGATAATATCTTTTATGTGTTCTTGGATTCACTTTGAGAGTATTTTTAGCATCAATGTTCATAAGGGAAATTAGTCTAAAAATTTATTTCTTTATTGAGTCTTTGTTTATGTATCAGGGTGACTATAGCCTCATAGAATGAGTTTGGCAATGTTTCTTCTGTTTCTATTTTGTGGAATAGTTTGAGTAGTATCAGCTCTTCTTTGAAAGTCTGGAAGAATTTTGCACTAAAACTATCTGGCCCTGGGCTTTTTTGAGTCAGGAGATTTTATAATGACTGCTTCTGTTTCCTTAGGGAATGATTTAAGTTGATTTAGCTTTGGCAAGTGGAATCTGTCAAGAAAATTGTCCATTTCATTTAGATTTTCTAGTTTTGTTGTGTCCAGGCTTTTGAAGTAAGGTCTTTTAAAGTAATTCTTTGGATTTCCTCTGTGTCTGCTGTTATGCTTCCCCCTTTCCTTCCAGATTTTGTAAATTAGGATATTTTCTGTCTTTCATTTAGTTTGTCTAAGGGTTTGTCTATGTTGATCTTCTCAAAGAAACAGCTCTTGGGATTTTTGTTTTGTTGCTTTTTTATTCTTTGTGTGCTTTTTCTTGTTGTTTCTGATTCATTAATGTCAGTCCTGAATTCAATTATCCCATACATCTACTCTACTTATGTTTCTTTCTTTTTATTCTAGAAATTCTAGGAGTGCATTAAGTTGTTAGTATAAGATCTTTCCAGTTTCTTTATGAAGGCGTTTAGTGCTATGAACTTTCCTCTTAGTTCTGTTTTCATTGTGTCCACCCCATAAGACTGGGTATTTCATGCCTTCATTTTCATTGGATTGTAAAAAGTCTTTGTTTCTTCCTTACCTATGGGTTACTGAATACAGTTCTTCAGTTTCCATGAGTTTGTAGGCTTTCTGTTGTTTGTGTTGTTGTTGAATTCCAGTTTTAATCCATGGTGGTATTATAAGATACAAGGGGTTATTTCAGTCTTCTTGTGTCTATTGAGGCTTGCTTTGTGACCGAACTACGTGGTCAATTTTGGAGACGGTTCCATGAGGTGATGGGAAGATGGTATAGTCTTTTGTGTTTGGATGAAATGTTCTGTAGATGTTAGGTTTATTTGATTCATAATATTGATTAGTTTCATTATTTCTCTGTTAAGTTTATGTCTTGCTGACCTGTCCATTGGTGAGTGTATGATGTTTCATTCTCCCAATATTAATGTGTGGGGTTCAATGTGTAGTTTAAGGTTTAGTAACGTTTCTATTTTAAATGTGAATATCCTTGAATTTGAGGAATATATGTTCAGAATTGACTTGTAATTTGGTGGATTTTTCCTTTGATGAGTATAAAATGTCCTTCCCCATTTCTTTTGGCCTCTCCCAGGGTTGAGCCAGGACTAAGTCAGAAACAAAAGCATCTGGTGCAATCTCTGTCTTGGTGGTCGAATACTGGGCCCAGCCATCAGCCACCGGACAGCTTTGCCTCAGAGCTGCAGCCGTGCAGCTCTCCCCCACCTGAATAAGCTTCCCTGTAGGTGACATCTCTGTTCAGAGTATGCACATATATCTTGCATTTGGAAAGGACAGCTAGAATGACTTTGTAGCTTAGCAGAGTAGTTTCCTAGCAGTTTCAGTTGCCTTAGAGTTGCAAACCATGCCTGTTATCCAGGCCCTACTTTCTCCAAGTTCTCTTGTACAACTTCTGCATTTTGCAGTTCATATTTAGGTTTAGGATCCACTGAGTTAGTTTTGTGAACAATGTAAAGTTGGTGTTCAACTGTTCTGTGTGGGTGGATGCTTGTGTATTCTAGTAACACTTATTGAGAAGACCTTAATTTCCACACTGGATCTTCTCTAATGTTGTTATCAGAAGTAAGTGCACTACATATTTGAAGTTTTTCTTGGAAGAAGACTACTTCTTGCTGCAGCTCTCTCTCTCTTTCCCAAATCTGGCCACACCTTGCCCATCTCCTCCCTCTTCAGATCCCAACAACCCCTTGCAGCTCTCACAAAGAGTTGAGTTCTCTCCTTCCACCTTGCAGCTGCAGTAAGTCCCATACCCCTGATGCCTAGACCCAAGATAGTTTTGGATTTCAAGTTGGCCCTTGTGCAATGCCTTCCACCTTGGTCTCCTGGCACATAGGTTAGATCACCTGATGTGGAATGCACCCATTCTTTTTAAAAACCTGAAGTCAGAAACTCTTCTGCTGTTTAGAACTAAAGACTTTTCTTCTCTCCAGGAACCATTATGTTGTCTGTAGTGTGATGCTATAATGCTCCCAATAAAGCTCTCATATGAAGGACACTGTGTCTCAACTTCCTTTGTTCCCAACCTGTAACCCCCGTTTTTTATCTAACATATCTGGTTTTCAGTTCATGCCTACTCACAATGAGAGAGATCCAAATCCTCTGGTCTCCAGGAGCATATAAAATGCTCCCCCCACACACAGTGTGGGGGATTAAAAATACAACAAATTTTAACAAAAATCTTTTAGCTGGGCATTTGGTTTCACATCTGCCATTCCAGGACCAAGAGACTGAGACAGGATGACTTCTATGACTCTGAGAGAGGCTTGAGCTACAGGGCAGCCTGAATTTGAGTGCACCTTGTTTCAAAACAAAACAAAGTAAAACAAAAGAGCATGGCATATGGCTTTAATCCCAGCACTCAGGAGGCAGAGGCAGGCAGATCTCTATGAGTTCGAGGGCACCTGGTCTACATAGTGAGCTCAAGGCCAGCCAGGGCTCCATAGTGAGACCGTGATTCAAAATAATTGGATGGCTGGATGGCTAGATAGACAGATAGCTGTTCACTGGGTTGCTATGAAGAAATGTATGGTATAAACCAATTATTAAATGGACTCTGTCTTGGAATAAAAGATTTTCCAACAATTTCTGAAATGTTGGGCCCCATTTCAGCCCTGGTTTGGACCTTGTGGATAAACCCAAGCCTGGCTCAAGTTTCTGCAGCCTTGTGGGAGAGTCTAAGCCTGGCTTGAGTTTGAGACTTGTCTTAGTCACTTCCATTACCAGCATGACTCAAGAGGACCAGTTTGGCCCTGCCTCTGCTCAGCTGTTGCTGATGTAGAGCTTTGCCATTAGCCCTGGCAGTCACCCCATACCCTCCGGTCACTCTTCCCAGACCCCTACATCATCTCACCCCACCAAAACCCCTCCTCCCTATGCTCCAAGTTAATATAAACAAGAGGTTGTTATATTAAGGTTGAGTTCCTGCTTCAACAAGACTCAGGGCCAGGTGTGTTTCTTTGGGCATTGACACCATCCTGCTCAGCTCTTGAGAGACCGACAGGACTGGGACCTCTTTCCTCTTGCCTGGACCTGTTGGCTTTAAGGAGCGACACTGAAATGCCCCTAAACATACTTTTAAAAAACACTTTATTGAGTCTTTGTGAGTTTCACATCATACTCCCCAATCCCATGCATCTCCTGCCCCTTGATATCCATTTTCAGGAGGCCCTTGCAGTTGCCCCTGCAAAATAAAACAAACAGCCCAAACACAAGTGGAAAAAATATATATTGTCATGGAATCTCCACTGAGTCATACAGAAACCTTTTGTCTGCACATCTTTACTTGCAAATGCTCATTGAACTGAATCATTGTTCTGGTTCAAGTCTCTGGCCTCTCCTGAAGTATTAATACTGATGCCTCACAGGGACTCCTCTCGGATATCCTGCTGTTGCCCTGTGACATGGAAATCCTCAAGCTTTGGATCTGCAGGACCAGCCCCTTCACATCCTCCACAACAATTCATAGATGGGGTAGGAGTTGGGGTGGGCCAAATCAAAGCCCTGGATCTGGGCTTAGGAAGTAGCTAGGTGGTTGGAATGGCAGCTCTTACATACCCGTACAACTAGGACAAGCTCTCCAGAACTTCTCTGCTCAGCTCAGCCAATGCTGCAGCTCATGACTGTGGGGCCAGCTTAACCACTGCACCAGGCCCAGCTCTACTATGCTGCCAGATGAGGTACAGGCGTCCCAGTGCTGCAGCTGCCATTCATGAGAGAAGACACCCAGAGCCCAGCCTGCAGTAAGAGCTACTACAACGTGCAAGCATGTGGTAGAGATGGGAGAGAAAGAAAAGGTCTGAGCACCATGAAAAGAGGTAGAAATAGAGATCACGGTGGAGAGGAACAGCCTGATGTGAGTAGCCTACCCTGCCACCTAAGGCCAGAGTGAAGTCCCAGCCCACACTGCCCATGAGGGTCATTGTCTGGGTTCCAGTGCCATGCAGCAACAATGGACTGTGTTGATGCCTGTGGCCCATATTATCAACCTAGGTAATATGGCATGTGGATGTTCCTAGTCTGTGTTATGGTCTGGAGCCATGCTGACATCCAAGGGCCGCTCAGAGATGGCTCTCGGCCCTCACTAGTGAGGCACCTAGCCTGGATAACACAATAGATCTGTCCTAGTGGTACAGGAAAGCCTGCCCTGAGGGTGTGAGAGTGCTGGCCTCACCCCTAATCTGCAGTGGGATACAGGGGAGATGCCCAAGCCTCCTCATTCCTACACATGTATCTGCAGCTTTTTTTTTTTTTACGTGTTTTGTTTTGTTTTTTTATGTAGCTATGAGCTACATGGAATGTCACCAAATGCTTATCTTCTGAGTGTTTGATCATGAAAATATGACACTATTGTAGGAATATTTTAGACTTTAGAAGGTGTAGCTTAGTTGGTCAAGGTCACAAGGATATAACTGAAGAATATATCTGGTACCCTCTCTTTGAATTATATTTATTCTCTTGAAGTCTGTATTATTTGTGTGTCCTGGGGATTACAGATATAAAGTATACTTGCAAAGACATGCCATGTTATTAAGGTATACTCAACCTTCAATTGCTAAATTTTTAAACAAACTTCATATTCTATTTGGTTATGCCTGCTGAAACCATTCAAGAAAATATCCACAAAGTACATACATTTAAAAATATGTATGGCCTTTAATAGATTAGTTTCATCTACAAAGCTCTGGTAATAACAAATCATCAAAATATTGTCTAGGGACCTACAGCTCATGTTAGAGCATTTGCATAGCATGCCTGAGTCTGGGGGTTTGATCCCAGGACTACGTTAAGGAAGAGAAATCTAAGAAAAGAAATGCTAGTGATATCGATAAGAACTATTAGGTTTCTATTTCCGTAATGTTCTTGATTTGTCAGTAAAGAAAGCCAGGAGCCAAGTGCTGGGCAGAAGCTATAGGTGGGCCTTCCAGGTCCCAAGGGAAGAGGAGATGAAGGGAAAGGGAGAGGGTTTTTCTGCCATACTTGGGAGGAAAGAGGATGCTACAATCATGAAAGGCCTCAGGGTAGCTAGGCCTGCAGCCTCTGCTATGGTCAGGGGGCCAAGGAGGTTGGTGGGGGCTACCTGATACAAGCAGGAGAAGAAACGGAGATAATAATTGATGAGGGCATGCCTTTCCAGGCGGAGATTTTGTGCCTAGCAATTGTGCCTAGCTAACAAGTCCTAAAAAATAAAGCTGTCTGTGTGTCCTCGAACTCTAGGGTCTTACCTGGAACTTTAGGGTCTCGGGAGTGGGCTGGTAGAGGGGTTGACCCCCAAGCATAAGGTGGGGAGAGAGACACGCCAGGTTGGGGCTGGCTGAAGCCTATCCCAGAGCCAAGCCCAAGCAAAGACTGTTAGGAAAGGAAGCCAGGGTAGGGGTGGTTGCAATCAATCCCAGAGCTGAGACTGGTGGGACAAAAGGGAGCCAGGAGGGGCGGGTAGCTCAGTTGAAGCTCCCAGGCTAAGGCAGTAGTGTGTTTTTGGTGGTGCATGCCTTTAATCCCAGCACTTGGGAGGCAGAGGCAAGTGGATTTCTGAGTTCGAGGCCAGCCTGGTCTACAGAGTGAGTTCTAGGACAGCCAGGGCTACACAGAGAAACCCTGTCTTGAAAAAAAACAAAACAAACAAAAAAGGACAGACTGGCTATAGATCAAGAGATTGTCTCAAAACTACATGATTATAAAAATGTTTAATTAATTAAAATATTAAAATTTTTCATGTCTGATGAGGCAATAAGACCAATGGACAGTTAGAACTGATTTACAAACGAACAAGAACAAAATATCCTAAATAAAGATGACACGGGAAAAGTTCTATGTGTAGACACACAGCACAAGACTGATGAGTGCACTGCCACTGAGCCATGTTTAAGACAAGTTAATCTGTAAACTTCAATTGTGCTCTCACTTTCATAAGGTATCTGATGGTGGTACTGTGGGAACATGGCTGAATGCTGTTTCTAGAATTCTCACACTGTAAATAGTTGGTGAATCCTCGTAAAAAAGTCACATGGACTACAGAAGCAAGAATGATTTCATACTGGAATCTTCTGTTTAATCATTGAGTTGGGTTAATGATGCCAGATAAATTTCAAGTTCACTTCAAAAGTCTTGGTACTCTTTACACTCTTCATACTTGATAATTTATATGGGTTTTCAACACATGGGCTGTAATGTCATAACTTCATGGGCACTTTGAGAAGACTTTTCTGCTTTTTATCAATTGGAATCTGACTATGTTGCTAAGTTCAGTCTTCAATCATTGGGTCCCAGTAAACCTGCAGTACCAGAACCTAGAACTGAAAATATGAAATAATATATCTCACTATGCTTTTTGCTCTACTTGGCATATCACATAAGAAGTTGCTACTGCAGAGGTTCAATTTCTGTTTCAAAATGTGTCTATTTTCATTAATTTCACTGGGAACCACACCTGTAAAAGCTTTTAGGTGTGAATTGATGGGGCTTAATGTTAGAAAGCTTTCCGACAGTATATGTGGTACATGCCTTCCAACAAGGTTTGCAGACAGACTCCAGTATATGTTTACTGGTTGAGTAACACCTGACTTACAGTTTTTACATTAACCATTTTCACTTATAAGCTTTCTGATTATACACTTAAGAGTTCATACATTCTTTACACTCTTAGGCTTTCTCATCTGACTTGGAGTAAGGTGTGCACGAGGGAGAAAATTTCTGTATCTGTTACACTCACCACAGGGTTTCTCCCTTGTTTGAGTTCTTTCAGAGGTTATATTCCCCTGCATTATTTACACCTCATGACTTCTCATGTGTTCTCTGATGTCGAGTGAGTTGTTTCTTGAAGTAGAAAGTCTTCCTACAGTGTTCACATGCATAGGGCTTCTCCCCTGTATGGATTCTCTGATGTTGAGTGAGGTGTGACAGCCAGGAGAAAGCTTTCCCACACTCTGCACAATGAAACGACTTCTCGCTTGCATGAGTTTTCTGATGTAGAGAAAGGTATTTTTTGCAGTAGAATGCTTTCTTGCATTCTGTACATTGATAGGGCTTCTCACCTGTATGAACTCTATGATGCTCAATGAGCAGGTACTTGTTATAGAATGCTTTTCCACATTCTTTACATTCATAGGGCTTCTCACCTGTATGAGTTTTCTGATGTGCAGTAAGCCCAGACTTGCTGTAGAATGTTTTTCCACATGCTTACATTCATAGGGCTTCTCATCAGTGTGAATTCTCTGATGCACAGAAAGCTGAGTCTGAGAGTAGAATGCTTTCCTGCACTGTGAACATTGATAGAGCTTTTCACTTATATGAGTTCTCTGATGCACAGTGAGGTGGGACTTGCAGTAAAATGCTTTTCCACATTGTTTACATTCAAAGGGCTTCTCCCCACCATGGGTTTTCTGATGCACAGTAAGGTTGGCCCTCCAGTAAAATGCTTTACCACACTGTTTACATTCAAAGCGCTTCTCTGTAGCATGAGTTTTCTCATGATGAGTAAGTTGCTTCTTAAAGTAAAAAGCTTTGGGGCATTGTGTACATTCATAGGGCTTTTCATTAGTATGAATCCTCTGGTGTCTAGTGAGGCATGCACTGAAAGAGAAAGTTTTCCCACATTCTGTACATGCATAGGGTTTCACATTTACATGAATTCTCTGGTGCAGAGAAAGATGTGTGTTACAGTAGAAAGATTTTCCACATTTCAAACACTCATAGGGTTTCTCCCCTGTATGACTCCTCTGATGTCGAGTAAGTTGGGACTTATAGTAAAAGACTTTTCCACATTCTGCACACTCATGACGCTTCTCGCCTGTGTGACTTCTGTGATGTACTGTGAGATGGGATTTATAGCTGAAAGATTTTCCACATTCTGTACACTCATAAGGCTTCTCTCCTGTATGACTTCTTTGATGCTCAATGATTTGTGACTTGTAGTAGAAATATTTCCCACATTCTAGACATTGGTAGGGCTTCTCATCTCTGTGAGTGTTCTGAGGCTGAGACTTGGTGTGGGAAGCTTTCCCACATCCTGAGCTTTCATATGGCTTCTCCCCTTCGTGACTTCTCTGATGTTCTGCCAGGTGTGACTCCCTGCACTGTCTCTGTGTATACAGTGCCTCCTCATTAAGAAGCCTCTGACAGTTACTGACGCTTTTCTTACATGTTATCTGACTCCTCGTGTGCTGTGACTGCTGGATAAATGCCTTCACGCATCCTTTATCTTCACAGGATGTTGTCCCTTGTTGGATCTTCCGTGCCACCTTCAGGTCTGCCTTGAACGAGAGGAATTAGTTATATATTTCATACAGTAACAGGGCTTTTCCCTAGAATATGCTTTCTGATTTTGGTTTGGAATATGTCAAAATTTCAAATATTTATGGAGTTTGCCAGAGATCTCTTTAATATGAAATTTTATTTGTAAATAATATTTACTGCCTTTATTTAAAACAATATCCATGGTCAAATATATAGAAAACACTATTTTCAACTTTGACTGAGTTTTTGGCAAATGAATTTGATCATGATGTCAGGAATACTTTTCCATTATCATTACTACTATCACATCTTCTCCAGTTGGCAAATTAATAGCCACATAATGAGAAAGACACTCCGCTGTGGATATATAGGAGGGAACCTACAACGTATACACAGGTTTATATGTGTCTGTGTATCAGGGTGTGAGGTTCCTAGAGGTTGAGGTTCAGTGTCTTCATAAATCACCATTCACCCTACTTTTTGAGAACAGGTCTCTCATTAGACCTGAAGTTTCCTAGCTTCAAGAGAATGATAGCCAGCAAACCCCAGTGACCCTAATCTTTCTGTTTTCATAGCACTGGTTAAAGACACATGTTGTCAAAACTAGCTTTATATATGAGCGCTGAGGATCCAAACTCAAGTCTTCATGAACTTGACTCCATCAGACACTTTATTGACTAAACAATCTTCCCAGGCCTGAGTTACTTTATTTTTCAAATTATATTTGTGTCTGTGTGTGTATACATATGCACAGCAGGGCAGACAAATGAAGTTCAAAGAACAAGTTTTGGAGTTTGTTTTCATTATCCACCACATGGGACATGGGGATCAAACTCAGATGGTCAGGCTTAGTGGGAAGTCCTTTTACACACTAATTCATCTTGTTGACTTAGGTTAAGTTCTTTTTTGTTTTGTTTTGTTTTTTTGTTTTTTGTTTCTTTGTTTTTTTTTTTTTTTGTTTTTTGGGGGGTTTGTTGTTTTTTTGTTTGTTTTATTGGAAATTTTATTTACATTTCAGATGTTCTCCCCTTACCCCATTTCCCCCCTCCCTCCCATGAACTCCCTATCCCATCCCCCTCCTCCTGCTTCTATGGGGCTGTCCCCCACCAACCCCCTGCCTCACCTCCCACCTCGAATCCCCCCCCCATGTCATCCAGCCTTTATGGGACCAAGGATCTCTTCTCCCATTAGGTTAAGTTCTTAAAGAAACATTACTAAGTAATTTCCAATCCTCATGTTTAGAATTTTGTTAAGAACTCATGTTAAATACTTTACTTACTTCAATAATTTTCTCATTGAAGTCTGACTGTTGGTGATTTCAACTTGCCATAAATATCCCTTGTGATTTTCCTGGTGGGTCTCAACTGGGGCAGTCATTTTATGAAAACCTAAAATGATATTAAAAATATCCCTCTCTGTGAATAACCCTTTAGTCTTTTTCATGTTATTCAAACATAAAAGTGTGTATTCCTATCCTCATGGAAAATATAAATATTAATTATGATAATAGTTTTAGTTCTTCTTGAACAGTATAATAAATTTAATTACTTCAGGTTGCATGTGTGCCATCATGTCCAGCACAATCTGATTCTTTTCAATTGAATAACATATCTGAAATTTGCATCATCTTTTTTGATGAGCCCAATGATGAACACTGAGAATGACATTATATCTTGGTTATTACGAGCAAGGGTCTTGAAGGAGAGGCCACTGCACCCATGGTTTCATCATGCATTTACCCAGGATAAGATACTTGGATCATGTGCTGTTCTATTTCTCATATCTGAAAAAAACCTTCCATAGTAACTGGATACTTCTATATTATCAGCAATTGTGTATATGGGTTCTTTTTTCATATATTCACAATATTAATCCTATAGTGAGTGGCAAACATGTTCTATCTATATGATTCATCTCCATTCTGGATATTGCTGGCAAGAAAATTTAAGTTTACAACATAGGCATTCATTTTTTGTTGTTGCAGTTGTTTTTGTTTCAGACCTGTCTCATCTAACACATTCTGGCCTTGAACAGCACCATGCCTGCCTGGACACTACCATGCTTCCCACCTTGATGATAGTGGACTAAACCTCTGAACCTGTAAACCAGCCCCAAGTAAATGTTGTCCTTGTAAGAGTTGCCTTGGTCATGGTGTCTGTTCATAGCAATAGAAACCCTAAAACAGAAGTTGGTACCAGGGACTGGGTACTGCTGTGATAGGCCTGACCATGCTTTTATTTGGAGGAATGTAGATTTGGGGACCTTGGAAAGCAGTGGGATGCTTTAAGTAGGGCTTAATGGGTTATCCTAGTAGGAATGTGGAAGAGAGTAATTTGAACTCTGAAACCCTGGCTCTAGAGGTTTCAGAGAAGAGGGATTTTAGTACATTGCCTGGAGACTATTGTGATATTTTAGTGACGAATGTGGCTGCTTTTTGACCTTGTCTGAAGAGTCTATCTAAGGCTAAGGTAAAGAGATTTCAATTAATTGCACTGACAAAGGCAGTCTCAGAAAAGCCCAGCATAGACTTTGTCCTCTAGTTTGCTCTCGTGAAGAGTGTTTTGACCAAGTGTAGAAAGGTTAGAAAGAAAAACACAAAAATTAGTTCAAATAATTAAAGGGCACAGGAAGTGCAATGGAGCTAAATCCTGTGTTAAGAGAATAAGGTGTGGTGGTATATGCCTTTAATCACAGAATCCAGCAGACAGAGCCAGCAGATCTCTGAATTTAAGGTCAATCTACAAAGCATGGTTTAGGACAGCCAAGCAGAACTCAGCAGCTTCAGCCATGTGGATCGGCTTCAGAATCAAGAATAGAAGGGATTACTATTGATGCTGTCCTGGAACTGATCCAGGACAATTGATGCTGGTTAGTTGAAGCTAAGAAATTAGAGGTGATTAAGAAGAGACTAGCATCACTGAGGTGAAATCTTCTGGAAGTGTGCTCTTAGAGCATAAAGAAGCTGTGTTCCAGAGATAGCCAAGTTGTACCTCATGCTGCAGCTGGACTTGGTAATGTGTAAGTGAAGGGTCCGTCAGGTAATTCTATCTTATGTTCAAACTCTATCTTATGTCAAGCTTGTCCTTAGTTTGAACTTGGCAAATGGAAAAACCAAAGCTCGTTCCAGGAACCAGAACACACCCAAGTAACACCCACTCCACCCTTAATACCCACTCTACTCTTGATAAGGGGAAATGCTGAGTGTCAGGTTAAGAGCAAATGATTCAACTTATAGCAAAGTTTATGATGTTAGCTAAAATGTTATGCAAGCTATGCTTTCTAAAATGTCAACCAATCATGTATCTGCCAACTTGGAAAGCTTCTTACCCAGCTTATACTGTATAAAAAGCAAGGCTGACACCAGGTCAGCACCTTCCACACCTTCCACTGCATTGGAGAGTTTGGAGGGTCCAAGCTGAAGCTTGAATAAAGACTCCTGGTGGTATCTGCTGTTCTGTGGGGACCCTGAGGTCTAGGCATAATAGTAAGAATTAACCAGTTGGTACTGGTTTTGAAGACATAAAGGGGTCCTGGATAGCAGCTGAGGCTCAGCACTGTGTGAGGCCAGGGAAGGCCACTGGTGAAGTGCAGCCTCAGTTGCAGATGATGTCCCAAAACTGAACGGATCATGCAAAGCAGTTGAGGTTAAAGTACCATGAAGGTAACCTATGAGAGGGTCTTGGTGATGTCCAGGTGCAGCAGAAGAACTCAGCATGTTGGAGATGCCAGTACCATGGGATGACCACCAAAAACAGCATCATTAGTGGAGTGAGGTCAACAATAGTCAAGAGTGCTACAAAGGGTAGAGCTAGAGAAGTGACCCAAGCCCTTTGGAAGAGCCTAAAAGATGATGTTTGGATTCTGGACACTGAAATAGGATGCTGTGAAGTTGGAGGTGCCTTGGAGACCCCAAGATGATAAAAGACGCCAGAGCCATAGGATTCCTGCCAAGGAAAGCTGTTAACAGAGTGTAGAATCAGCCTAGAAGAAGTTTGTTGCAGTCAACAAATATGAAAAAAAAAAAAGGAGTTAGAGATCAGAAAACAGTTTTGACATCAGACATGGAGGTGCAATTTGGAGTTTGCCCAGCTGGGTTCCTGTCAGACATGGAGGTGCAGTTTGGAGTTTGCCCAGCTGGTTTCCTGTCTTGCTTTGGGGATTGCAGTTAAGTGACTGGATGAATCTCAGAAGAGACTCTGAACTTTTAACTTTTAACATTGTTGAGATGTTATAGACTATGGGACCTTTGTATTTTGACTAAACATATTTTATATGATGTTATGGCTAAGCATGGTCCCCACAGACTCATGGGTTTGAACAAGCCTATGGGGGCCAGGGAGTGGAATGTGGTAGTTTAAATATGGTTGGCCCAGGGAATGCCAACATTAGGAGGTGTGGCCTTGTTGGAGGAAGTGTGTCACTGTGGGGGTGAGCAATGAGACCCTACTCCTAAACATATGGAAGCCAGTCTTCTATCAGATGAAGATATAGAACTCTCAGCTGCTCCTGCTCCATGCCTGCCTGCACATTGCCATGCTCCCATCTTGATGATAATGGATTAAACCTCTGAACCTGTAAGCCAGCCCCAATTAAATGTTGTCCTTGTAAGAGTTGCCTTGGTCATGGTGTCTCTTTACAGCAATGTAAACCCTAAGACAGTATTTCTTCATAGTAATGGGAACCCTTAGTAAGACAGTGGGAGTTACTGGTGTGTGACTAGGGTCTCATCTCAGTCTCTGTTTACACTTTACCACATAGTTGTGCATTGGCTCACAGCTGGCCTCATTAATAAATCAATAGGGCAGCATTCAGTTAAAAACTTGCATGTTGCCAGGAAGTGGTGGCCCACTCCTTTAATCCCAGCACTTGGGAGGCAGAGGCAGGTGGATTACTGAGGCCAACCTGGTCTACAGAATGAGTTCCAGGACAGCCAGGGCTATACAGAGAAACCTGTATAAACAAAACCCTCAAAAAACAAACAAACAAAAACAAAAAATTTGCATGTTTTCATACAAAAAGAAACATATATCAGGAAGAACCAAAAACTAGGAGATAAATTAATATGGGCAATTTTTTCAGAAACTCCAAAACTCAAGTGTATGATCAGGGCTAGGTAAGTTGGCAAGAAGCATTCAACATGACCAATATGGTGAACTGTCCTCTTGCTGCCCACCTTTGCTCAGTATGCATTCACTGACCTGGAAGACTGTGGACAGAGGATTCTACCACAGGCCATGGCCCAAATCCATGCTCCAACTTGAAGATCACCTCGGTTTGGTCATGCAATATCCTGTTAAGTGGTGAAGAATAAACAAGTTTTGCAAAAGTGTTAGGTGCAGTCCACTAATGAAAGACAAAAGATCTTAATTCAGGACCTGTGCTTTGATCAGTAAATCAGAAACTTTCCTTAGAGTGTTTATGCTTAATTTCTTCACTGACTGGAATATCATCTCAATCAGTATAATGATTTCCAGAAAATGTCAGAAAACAGAAGTGAATAGAGAGAAAACACAATAAAAGAAACGACTATTTAATACAAATTCTACAGGAGAAGGTAACTGAAAGCAGAGTTCAAGATGGTTTAAGACCACTTGGTAATCATACGGATGACCTGGGTGCAGTTCCCAGCAACAATCAGGATGACATACCACCTATAAGTAGTCCAAGCAAATTAACACTCTTTTTGGTCTGTCCACACTGCATATATGTTAAAAAAAAAATTAAAAAATGTTTTAAATAAGCTAAAATACTAGGTATGGCAGAGTATGTATATAATCCCACTACTTGAAGGAAGAGGCAGACAGATCACTTTGTCTTAAAGGTCAGCCTGGTTTATGTCATGAATTCCAGGCTACCCAGGGCCATGTAGTAAAATTCTTTTTCAAAAATAAATTAAATAACCCAGGCAGAGTTTAAAAATCAATGGAATATAAGGATCATTCAATATACATACATGATCATTGAAAAGAAAATGTCTTCTTCTGTGTTTTCTAGAAGACAAAGACAGCAAAACAAAACAAACTGGAGAGATAAGTCATACACCAGCAAATGACTCTGTGTCACATTATGGTCAAACAGGCAAAGTAGCAAAAACAAAGAGAATTCTGAACACTTTAGAAGAAAGCCTAAACTGGGCTGTAATGGCTTTATCCCAGCACTCAGGAGGAAGCAGAGGCAGACAGATCTCTGAGATTGAGGCCAGCCTGGTTTTCAGAATGTGTTCCAGGAAGCCAAGGCTCCAAAGAGAAACCTGTATCAAAAAATCAAAAAGGAGGGGGAGAAGGGGAGTGAGAGAGGAGAGGGAGGGAGAAGATGGAGGAGGAGGAAGAGGAGAAAATGAAAACGAAGAGAAAAAGGAGAAAGAGGAAGAGAGGTGATGTAATGTTTCATATACAAGAACACCCCTCAAGCCATGTGGTTAGCTGTCACCATACTCCCCAGCATTACAGTGACTTCAAAGCTTCACAGGGACACAGAAACCAAACTGCAGGTCCAATAGCCCCAGGGAACACAGGCACAAAAATTCTCAACAAAATAGAAAATCTAGCAGCACATAAAACAACTAGAAGCTATGGTCATGTGTGATTCATACTAGGACTGCAGCTGTCTTCATGTGGAAATGGGAAACATATCCATGCACTAAATAAACAGCCATATTTCTACATATAGCGGCACCTGTCTTTAATCCCAGAGGAGTCAGGGCAACACAAGTTCTGTGAGTTCCAAGCTAGCCAGGTGTGCATAGGGAGACCCTGTCTCAAATAACCACTACAACACAACAAAAATACCTATATGCATACAGTGGATGCAGTAAAGGTATTCCACATGGCTATCTACATACACCAAAATACCAGCCCACAGGTTGGGGAGTGAAACAATCCTGAGATGATTTCCTCTAGAACACAGCAGGCTGTGTCTTTCACCAATCTTTGATTTTAGTAATAAGGCCTATAGACATATATACCTGATATGGTAAGGAAAAAAGAACGTCCAAAGCAGACAGAGGAAAGTAAAGTTGACTTACCTATAAATCATGCTGCAAAGAGAAAACCTTAGACTCCAAATAGGTGAGAATTGATTCAGCCTGACAAAAGCAGGTGTGAAAAATCAAACTTAGTACCTTTTAAGTAAAATTGCTGAGAAATTCAGAACACAATCCTCTTTTTAAAATGGCCATTCAGGCCAGGAGTGACGGTGCATGCATTTAATCCCAACATTTAGTAGCCAGGGGAAGCCAGATCTCTATGAATTTGAGACCAGCCTACTGTATGTAACAAGTTCCAGTCCTGCCAATTGCAACAATGCCAACAAAATAAATAACCAGAAAACAAAGAAACCCAGTTGTACTGGATGGTTTTGTGTCAACTTGACACAAGCTGGAGTTATTACAGAGAAAGGAGCTTCAGTTGAGAAAATGCCTCCATGAGATCCAGCTGTAAGGGATTTTCTCAATTAGTGATCAAGGGGGAAGGGGACCCTTGTGGGTGGTGCCATCCCTGGGCTGGTAGTCTTGGGATCTACAAGAAAGGAAACTGAGCAAGCAGGGGAAGCAAGCCAGTAAGCCATCCCTCCATGGCCTCTGCATCAGCTCCTGCTTCCTGACCTGTTGAGTTCCTGTCCTGACTTCCTTTGGTGATCAACATCAATGTGGAAAGTGTAAGCTGAATAAACCCTTTCCTCCTCAACTTGCTTCTTGGTCATGATGTTTATGTAAGAATAGAAACCCTGACTATGACAAATTGGTAGTAGAGTGAGGTATTCCTGTGACAATGTGACCATGTTTAGGGGAGGACTGTGGAAGGACTTTGGAACTTTGGGCCAGAAGAGCCATTCAGTGTTAAGAGTTCTGTGGGATGTTCTATAGGAGCCTGGAGGATAATGTTGAGAACAGTGCAAACGATGGAGGCCTGGCTTGTGAAATTTCAGAGGGAAGATTAAAGACTCTTATCAGGGCCATTGCTGTTTTGATTGTGAAGAATTCTGTGGTTTTGGTTAGCTGGGGCTGAAAAAAATCACTTGGAATTAACAAGATACCAGAACTACTAAAGCAAAACTTTTGCATTACTGGGACTATTGATGCTGGATATGTGGAGCTAAGATTAATGGTGATTAAGAAGAGACCATGATCACTGAGATGAAATCTTCTCAGAAGCGTTTTCTGAGAGCACAAAGAGGTTGTATCCAGAGATAGCCAAGGTTGTACCTTGTGCTGTGGCTTGACTTGGTAATGAGTAAGAGTTAAACAGGTGGTACTGGTTTTGAAGGCATGAAGGGGTCATGAAAAGCAGCTGAGGGTCAGCACTGTGTGAAGCCATGGAAGGCCATTGGTGAAGATGCAGTCTCAGTTGCAATTGATGGCCCAGGACTGCAGGGGTCATGAAAAGGAGTTGAGGCTTGGTACCATGAAGAGAGTCTATGAGAGGCTATTGGTGAAGCCCAGTTGCAGCAAAAGACAGCAGTGTTTTGGAGATGCCAGTACCATGAGATGACCACCAAGAACAGCAGCAGCAGTGGAGTAGGTAGCTAAACGGGGGCAAAGGCAGTGGAGAAGCCAAAGTAAGGACGAGGACTGAGGATGCTACAAAGTGGCAGGGCTGGAGAAGTGACCTAAGCCCTTGAAGGAGCAAAGATTTGAGTTAATCCAGAATTGGACAGTTTGGAGTTTGATTTTGCTTTTGATTGAGACTGTGGCCTTTTGATTTTTTCCCTTGAAGAGAATTTTAGTGGGCCACAGTCAAGAGACTTTGATTTGTAAAGGGCTTTGGATTTTAAAGAGATGGATCATTTAAGGGATGGAATTTTAAATGGAGAATTGGCAAGCTGTGGTACTTTTAAAGTTATTTAGATCTTGGGGATGAATAAGAAAGTGAGGACTGAGGCTTAACAGTGATGTGTTTGTGTGTCAAGTTGGCAAGGGGTCAACTGTACTGGCTGGTTTTGGGTGTCAAGTTGACACAAGCTGGAGTTATCACAGAGAAAGAGCTTCACTTGAGGAAATCCCTCCATGAGATCCAGCTGTAAAGCATTTTCTCAATTAGTGATCAAGGGTGGGAGGACCCCTGTGGGTGGTGTGATTCCTGGGCTGGTAGTCCTGGGTTCTATAAGAAAGCAAGCTGAGCAAGGCAGAGGAAGCAAGGCAGTAAGTAACATCGCTCCATGACCTCTGTATCAGCTCTTGCTTCCTGACCTGCTTGAATTCCTGTCCTGACTTCCTTTGGTGATCAACAGCAATGTGGAAAGTGTAAGCTGAATAACCCCTTTCCTCCCCAACTTGCTTCTTGGCAAGTGGTGTTGTTTGTGCCGGATTAGAAACCTGAAAGATACCAGTCAAAAAAGGAAATTTCCCTACTGTGCTGGAGAGATGTTTCAGTGCTTAACAGCATTTACTGCTCTTCCAGAGGATCTGAGCTCAATTCCAGGCACAGTGGCTCACAACCACTGTTAACTTCAGTTCTGGAAAATACAGCACCCACCTCTGGCCTTCCCGGGAATCAGGTTGTATGTGATATATAGAACACATGCATACAAAATCCATACACATTAAATACCTAATTTGTTAAAGACTTGATTCAAAGTGGTGGTGGTCACAGGCATCTTCAGAATTGTGGAGCAGCTCTGAGGAACACAGAGACCTCTGAAGGCTCTGAAAAGATATGAGGTAGAGGAGGACTCTGCAGAGACCATAGCATCTCCAGAACATCTACAAAAAGGCAGGTCTCAGGCAAAGGTGCTTTGAAAGATTTGCCTCATGAAATAAGGAAAGATGACAAAGCAGAGGCATGCATGAAGTAGAGAAAGGCGAAAGTAGAGGCTCCACAGCAAAGAGTAAGGGTATGGTTTGTGTTTTATACAAATGAAGTAGTCAAAGATAAATACATTTGTTTTCTAGTGCCATACAGTAAGCCCTGAGGGCATACATATAAATAATATACAATCCAATAGGAGGCAGAGGTAGGTGAATCTGAAGTCTAGGCCAGTCTGGTCTATAGAGTCCCAGGATACCCAGGGCTACACAGAGAATTATTGTCTGAACAAACAAACAACTTAAATGGGAGGGCTGAGTACATAGCTAAGTGGTAGAGAATACTAAATGTCCTTGCAGAACTGGAGTTCAGTTTGCCCAACCTATATGGCAGCTTACAACCATCTGTAACTGCAGTTTCCGATCTGATGCCTTTTCTACCCCCCCCCCGCCCCAGGCTCCTGGACACACAGATACAGCCACACACACACACAACACACAAGTATACTAATAATAAAACAAAGATTAAAACCTGCACGTTCAGTGTTATCCTCTGGATCTAAAATGTCCTCCAAAGACTAGATGCTCAGTTCTTTGGTACCAGTCTGTGGTGATGTTAGTAGATAACAGATAGAACCCAATGAGAGAAAATGGGGTTCTACCTGGGATGTTAGTACCCCTTCTTTCTTCTGACTGCAGTGGGGCAAACAGCTTTGTAACAGTTTGTGTTACCTATTAAGATGTTTCTCTCACCACAGGATCAAAGTAACAAATCAAATATGGTTTGAAAGAGATGCCCCCCATGGTCTTCAGGCATTTAAACACTTGGCTCCTGGTGGGTGGTACTATGCAAAGAACTCAGAACATGAGTCTTTACTAGAAGTATGTCACTGGGGGAGGAGAGGCTTTGGGTATTCAAAGAATTTTCAATCCCATTTTTCTTTCTACTTCCTAGTTGTGGTTGGAGATAGGAGCTCTCAGCTATTCCTTCTGCCATTCCTGCTTTCTGCCATGTGTCCCACTAGGACAGCAATAGAGTTAAACTCTATTCTCTGGAACCACAAACCCCAAGCAAACCCTTCCTTCTATATGTTGCCTTGTTTGTATTGTTTTATCACAGCAGTAGGAAGGTAAATAAGACACCAAGTAAACTATGAACTTCTCAAAGCCACTAGCCAACATAAATATTTTCCAGCTGAGAAAATGTAATAAACCTTCTTTCTCCCTGTACAGAAATCAGTTAAAACTGGATCAAAATTTAAGCACAAGACAGAAACTACAAAGTTGTTAGCATATACAGAAAACACTTTGGAAAAATTTTACAGTGTTTTAATGTATGTGTAAAACAGCAAACAAAAGTAAAAGTCAAATTGATTATGAATCTCAAAATCATCTCTATATAAAGGTAAGCAACTAATAGAAGAAACCATCCTACATGGGGACAAAACATGGGCAAAGGATCCATCCAAGACTTACAGAGAACAAGTAATGACCTTGAAGCTCTAAGGAGAAGAAATACACAGCACCTTTCTTAAATCTGGGTAAACAAACAGCCTGAAGAGACATTTCTTAAACACAAACAGCCCACAAAAATATAAAAAGAAAGCTCATTGCTCCTAGTCATCATGAAAATACCAATCACAATCACAAGGAAGCGTCACTTCTGTCATCTTAGCATGATCACTTAAGATTCACAATAACAAATGTTGAAAAGTCCCCAAAGATGATGGTGCTAATACAAACCAGTACAGCTAACATTGAGTATAGTATGAAACATTCTCAAAAAACTAAACAGAGCTACTACATGATGTTGCTATTGTTCTGCTGACTGAACAGTCAAGAAGAGTACTATATAGAGAAATCTGCAGCTCCCTGGGTATTCAAGTGTTGTTCACGAAAGCTAAGGTAAGTGCCCATCAACAACGACAGTGAAGACCATGTGGCACATAGTCAAATACTACTCACTGCAGTGAATGAAGTCTTACTGTGACATGCACACAACTGGAGGGGGTTGTGGAAAGCTAGAGTGCGGTCATTTCCTCTGAGCTTACAGTCGAGTAGCTGTGGTGACCTGCAGGAGACTCCTGTCCATGGTCATGGTAACACAGGACCATAGAGTGGATGCCTAGCTCTGGGATGATGATAATACTCTGGGTCTCTTGAAATTCCCACGCAAGGTTGTCATAAACATAACCAGCATTCCATTCAGGACTGGTTCTTAGCCAACTATGCGACACTAGTAGGTATAACCTGAGTAGGCTGGGACCTCTTGGTGATACGATTGTCTGAGTGCCCTCGGTCTTTAAGGATCCCAGTAAGTTCACTTATTGTCTAAGCTGGAATTGATGGATCTTTCTTTTGGCTTATCAACTCACTCCATACTTGTGAATAGAAGTTTCCTTATGTCTGCCCAGGAAAATCAAAACAATAATCTAAATATGTCATAGAACATCCCACTCCGAAGGCAAACACAAAAGAAAACAAAACACACCCAAAACAAAAAGACAAACAAAACAACACTAGACAGTCTTTATCTTATTTGCAAGTGAAGTTTATTGTGCAGTAGTGAGAAAAATAAAAAGCAAAAACAAAAACAAACAACAGCAGCAACATCAATAGCAACAACAACAGCAGCAGCAGCAGCACGCAGCAGCAACATGTCTGCCCACGAAAATCAAAACCATAATCTAAATAGAACATTCCACTCCGACAGAAAAAAAAAATCATGGGGTTGGAAAAAGGCAAAAGACCTGTAGTATTTACTGGGATGCATATGGAAGTAATGGGTAACCCCCGCCTCAAGACAGGGTTTCTCAGTGTGGCCCTAGCTGTTCAGAAATTTGCTCTCTAGAACAGGCTGTTTGGTTTTTTTCTTGAAAAACAAAATTAATAAATTAATTAATAAATTAATAAATAAAAAAACAAAAGTCAGAATAATTCCTAAAATTATCATCCAAAAATTAATTGGGACTGAGGGTTACAGCACAGACTTACCCAAGAACAGGAGGCTGCTGTAGTTCTCCAGCATCACGTCCCTGTAGAGAGTTCTCTGAGCAACATCCAGATGCTGCCATTCATCCCAGGTGAAGTCCACAGCAATGTCTTCAAATGACACAGAACCCTGGAATGACATTTCTTTTTAAACCACAGGCACTCAGCTTTGGGAACAAATTCTCCCAACATGTTTCACTATCCTCTCTGTATGGTTTTTCCCTGAAGACTTGACAGAATGTGGAATCACAGAAGGGATCCTCAATGACAAATTGTCTAGATTATGTTGGCATGAGTTGTATTTTTAAAAGTAGCTTAACTGAGGTGAAAGTACCTATCACTGTGGATGCTACTGTCTCAAGTGCAGGGTCCTGAATTTTAAGAAATGGAGAAAGAGCTAAGCAACAAATATTCCTTGTTTCCTGTATTTTGACTATGGATGGATCCAATGTGTGTTGACTATGGATCAGGAGCTATCTCAATCTTCTGCCACTGTGATTTCCAGAGTACAAGTGTTTGAAAGGAAAAGTGTGTGGCTAAAACCCTAGTTACTCTGTTGTAAAAACTGTTAAATGATGTAGCACTAATCTCAGTCCTGGTCAGAGAAGCTTGTTTATAGTAGGAAATGGTTAATACAGAGACTTGTAACTGAGCAAAATGCCAAGAATAAGTGACCATCGACTGTTCAGTCATACATGGGCATCTATTCTCACCCTCTCCAATGTTCAGGGAACACCACTGAAGCGGGCGTGGAAGTGTAAGAGTCAGCATCTGGGAAGGAGTACTGGGAAACACTGTCAGAATGACACAGCTATTGCACTCAGGAACTCACACCTGCAGTGCCTGCTTGCACAAGACAAGGCCCAGCATTCAGCCAGGATGGAGAAGGATACATAAGGCCCCACTTCCCTCTATGGAGCTCTAGGTAGTTAGTAGATACTGGAGGGGACATCATAGTTCTCACTGGTGTGATCACTGGGAAGGTGCCTTTGCTCAAGTAAATAAACCCTCCTGTGCAAAAAGATCCTAGTAAAATATGATGGGACACACACACACATAAACACACACACATACTCCTAGATAAATTTGTCTGGAAGAGACAACTGGGTGTGTCAAAGTCCATCTTAGCCATCATATACGTGTATGAGATAATTTTTAAAGGGGTAGAATATAAAATTAGTACAGTCATTTTATAAGTAATGTGTCACCTCTTTAAAAAAAAAAGAGTCTGATGTGAAAGGGCACTGATTACCTCAGTAGGTGATCTTGAGTGAACAGCTTAGCCGAGTGAGAGACAAGAACAAGGCAGCCTGATGCTATTTCATAGTTTCTGCTTCAAATTCCTGCTCTGCCTTTCCCCTGTGATAAACCTCCTCCTCCCAAAGCTGTTTCAGTTACCACGTCTGTCATAGCAACAGAATGGAACTAGAAAAAGCATTCAAAACTAGAGTCTTCACTATAACACTATACAGTCACAATCCAGATATGGTCACTGCAAATGATTCTAATATGAAGAGTTTAGAGAGACACTTCTCCCAACTGAGGGTCACCCAGCTGCCCTTCTAGGAAGTTCCACATCCACGTAAGGCTTTTATTCACGAGGTACTCCAAGAGATCAGAGACACAGCTACTTTGGGCACCTAGTAGTTCAATTCTAGCTGCCTAGACTTAGGCAGCTCTACTGAAGTCCCAGAAAAGCATAGGCTAGGATGAGGACATATCACCTGTAAGGTAAGCAGGAGTGAAGCTAAAACCAAATGCATCCTGGTAAAACGTGTGTGCCTAGGGGAGACAAGAGGGCCACAAAGATTGGTAACTTGGGGTCAGGAGTCTTCACAGATTTCTTGTGCGAAATGTTTATGAACACACTTCAGTTCTTCAAAAACATATTGCTCAGAATTCAGAGGAAAATGACAAAGCAGTGTCTGCTGAAAAGACACCATACAGAACCAAAGTTGACCACAGTGTGGAAAGGGAAAGTTGATGCATGGGAATGCTCACAGGGAGGTGGACATTTAGGGGTTTGACAGGCCTAGGAGGGTGTTCATCCTGACTCTGCATCTCCATAGCAACAACACTGCATGGAGGCTGCTGTGGGCACTGGATCTTTTTTGAGTATCAGAATGCTCTAGGTAATGTGTCAACAACAGGACAGGGTTCTTCCAGGCCTTCCATGGTTCTGCCTTCCATGCCCCTTCCTTTTTGCCCCTCTTGTTTTATGGGTCCCAGGACCTCTGCCCTCCCACCTCCTCTATAGGACTCTCAGAAACCACTCCCCTTTTTAGCAGTAGTAGAAAATGGAACAGACATATGGCTTTCTTGTGCTCCTTGCAGCAGCCTGAGGAGTTGTTTTCAGAACTGTCACTCAGGTAAGGACAGTATTCTTTTTTAAAATTATTTTGATTTTTCCTTTTTTTGTTTTTTTGTTTGTTTTTCTAGATAGGGTTTCTCTGTGTAGCCCTGGCTGTCCTGGAACTCACTCTGTAGACCAGGCTGGCCTCAAATTCAGAAATCCGTCTGGCTCTGCCTCCCAAGTGCTGGGATTAAAGGCGTGTGCCACCACTGCCCGCAATTTTTCTTATTTTTAATTGTGGAGCACATGCACAGGTGGCTACAGAAACCATAACTGGTTCCCCCTGAAGCTGAAGTTACAGGTGAGCCACCTGATGAGGGTGCTGCAGTTCTTGAGCATCGCACCGCAAGTCACTGGGCCACAAAAGCCTTCAAAGCATTGGCAGACTTCTCCTTCCCGCCCCAGCCTCTGACCACCATAGTAAACTCCCCCAACGGAGCTGTCCAAAATGGTGGCCCCTGTTAAACCCATTACACCTCATCCTCCAACTGTCAAGGGAGTTGTCCACGGTGACACACCTCCTTTTCTGCCTCAGGGCGAGCTGCCCCTCAGGAGTAGTCCACAGTGGAGACACCTTTCCTGCATCCGATTACTGCCAGCATGAGGAGCTGTCCGCGGTGGTAATGCCTTCTTTCCTACCTCAGCCTAAACTTTCCAGAAAAACCATTGCAGGAGCTCTTGGAGCTGTCTACAGTGGCAGCACTCCCTCTCCAGCCCCACCTCACTCCCAGCCCCACAGGGATGGTGCCTCAGCAAAAGTCAGGAAGAACTTCCCACAGGGGTGAAAAAAAAAAAGCCACCAAGTCCTTAGCAGGAAACACACCAATCCCTGAACAGGAAAATCCACCAAATCTCACTCTGGAAATCTCTGCCCTGAGAAGCTCCACTCCCTCAAATCCTATGTAAGCACTGCCTTTGTCCAGCTCCTGCTGTCCATTACTAGGTGCAGAAGGTAACCACCCTGGATTCGTCCCTCCGCACTCTGGACCCTCCAATAAATCTTATGAGATTTCCTGTCTGGTGTGACACTCTCATCGGAAGAAGCCAAGAAAAGAAGTGAAGAGAAAGAGTGGGGCTGAGGCTCCTGAGTGCCTCAGGTCAGCTGGGGACACCCTCTCCTGGGAACTGTGGCACCTCTGCTGAGGAGGCTTCCTCTCAGAGCTGTGTCGTTCCTCCCGTGTCTTCGGATGCTCTTCACTTTGTGATACTGTCCCACCTCAGAGCTGTATGGTTCCTGGGCTTCCAAGTCCCAGTATACCCTCCCATCCAAAAAGACCAGAGAGCTACAGAAATGGAGTCTGATGTGAGATTGTGTTTCCTAAAAATGTCAGAAGCTATCTCCTTGAAGTCTCAAACACGGCTGCCTAAGTATGACTGGAACAAAGATGACAACCGCCATAATAGCATGGATGGGGGGAACCTTAACCCTGGACAAATAACTGCAGCCAACTGCAAACTGCTGAGAGTGGGACAGGCTGTTCTTCCCAGGGAAGAACACTCTACCTGGTCAGCCTGAAAACATACATACAAGTTACATTATAGACTGAACAGGCTGTACTATGTATTTACATAATTTGCATACACAAACTGACAACTAAAAAGAAGACATATAAACTTGAAAGAGAGCACAGTGGAGGTTCAATGAAAGAGGTGGAAAGGAGGAAAGAAAAGGGGAAAGGATGTAATTATAATTTTGAGAAATAAAAGTAACTTTTAAAAATCTCATCACTTATACACCGTTCCCTAACCCTCTCCTCCCTCAGAACTACTTCTCTTAACCGCAGACTGCTACAGTGTTCTCCCTCAAACCCTCACATCTTCATCCTCTCACCAAATCTCTTCACTCACCCTTTTTCCCTCACTCTCCCCCGCTCAGAACTATTTTCCCCACTTACTATACTGACTGGTTTTGGTGTCAACTTGACACAGCTAGAGTTATCACAGAGAAAGGAGCTTCAGTTGAGAAAATGCCTCCATGAGATCCAGCTGTAAGGCATTTTCTCAATTAGTGATCAAGGGTGGGAGGGCCCATTGTGGGTGGTGTTATTCCTGGGCTGGTAGTCCTGGGTTCTATAAGAAAGCAGGCTGAGTGAGCCAGGGGAAGCAAGGCAGTAAGTAGCATCTCTCCATGGCCTCTGCATCAGCTCCTGCTTCCTGACCTGCTTGAATTCCTGTCCTGACTTCCTTTGGTGATGACCAGCAATGTGGAAGTGTAAGCTGAATAAACCTTTCCTCCCCAACTTGCTTCCTGGTCATGATGTTTGTGCAGAAAATAGAAACCCTGACTAAGACACTCTTTAGACTTCTACAGGCCATCTCACCTACCCAAGACCATCACCTCCTGGCTAACAGCCTGATTCCTTCCCTGACACTGTCTTTTTCCCTTACACTTAGAAGGCCTGCTTCCCCCAACGCCTCCCATAGGCCTCTCTCAGACACTTTTGTTCTTAGTCCACCTTCATAGACTAAGGATCATTGGCATGTTCTCCTCCAGTCCTTAGATGTCTTCCAGGGCCTAGTGCAGCCACAGTCTTAGGCAGTCCCATGATGGACAACCACTGCTTCAATATAAGCTTTGGAAAAATCCATCTGCTTCTCTCTAACCCCTAGGACAGGCTTGTTAACAGAGACCTACCCACAAAAACAAACAAACAAAAAACCCAGGATGATGGAAGAAAAGGAACACAGGGACAGATTTGCAGAGAGAAGACACCCAGATAAAGAGCAAGACAGCCCATATGCCCCTGGCCAGGTTTGGGGTACGATTCTCATTCCTATCTCGATTCCTACAGCCTTTCTCTCTGACCCCTGCCCTGGATTGATTGCCTAGAACACAACCACAACAGTGGCTTGTCCCAAGTGAAATCTGGAAAAGCTCCCCATATCAGGGTACACCACAGTGGGAACTGGAGAATGCCTGAACCAGTCTTTGAGTCATGTCCCCAAACAGCAGTTTCAGCTGCCCATCTGCCAAGCCTTCCCAGGTGCTGAACAAATGGGGAAACAGGAGTCAACCTCCAACATAGCCCAGTGCCAGGCCTCTAGTTCTAACTGTGGTCAGCTGGAGGGCCCTGTGATCTGGGTCTCCACCATTTCTGTACCTCAATCTACAAGTCTCTTCACTGGGTCTTCCAGGTTCCTCAAGTACCACCTTCCATCCAGAGAGCAACAGGACCCCAACAAGGACAGACCCATTCATAACCTGTTTTTCATACACACTGTCTTAGGGTTTTACTGCTGTGAACAGACACCATGACCATTGCAAGTCTTTTGGAGCATGGCAGCATCTAGCCAGACACAGTGCATGAAGAGCTGAGAGTTCTACATCTTCATCTGAAGGCTGCTATCAGAATACTGGCTTCCAGGCAGTTAGGATGAGGGTCTTAAAAGCCCACACCCACAGTGATACACCTACTCCAACCAGGCCACACCTTCTAATAGGGCCACTCCCTGTGCTGAACATAGATAAACTCTAACATTCCACTCCCTGGTCCCCATGGACTCATGGGTTTGAACAAGTCTATGGGGGCCATACATAGCCATAACATAATGTAAAATACATTTAGTCCAACTTCCAAAGCCCCCATAGTCTATAGTTGTCTCAATGTTAAAAGTCCAAAGTTCAAGTCTCTTCTGAGATTCTTTCCATTATGTAACAGTAATCCCCAAAGCAAGACGGGAAACCAGCTGGGCAAACTCTGCATCTCCATGTCTGATGTCAAAGCAGTCTTCAGATTTGCAACTCCTTTTTCATCTTTGTTGATTGCAACTTCTTTCTCCTGGACTGGTTCTACTCCATGTTAGCAGCTTTCCTTAGCAGATATCCCATGGCTCTGGCATCTCAGACATCTTGGAGTTTTCAAGGCAGCTTCAACTTCTCAATGTCTGGGATCCACACATGATCACATAGGCTCCTCCAAAGGGTTTGGGTCACATCTCCAGCTCTGCCCTCTCTAGAATTCTAGGCTCTGGTTGATCCACTCCATTGCTGCTACTGCTCTTGGTGATCATCCCATAGTACTGGCATCTCCAATATGCTAGGGTCTTCTGCTTCAACTAGGCTTCACCAATAGTCTGTCATAGACTCTCCTCATGGTACCAAGCCTCAACTTCTTTGCATGAGCCATTTCAGTCCTGGGCCTACAGCTGCACCTTCACCAATGGCCTTCCATGGCCTCCCAGTGTCAAACCTCAACTGCTTTCCATAACCCCTTCATGCCTTCAAAACCAGTAAGTATCACCTGGGTGACTCTTACACATTACCAAGTCCAGCTGCAGCACAACCTTGGTTATCTCTGGAATACAGCTTCTTTGTGCTCTCAGAAAATACTGCCCAGAAGATTTCATCTCAGTGATGCTGGTCTCTTCTTAATCACCTCTAATTTCTTAGCTCCAGCTAACCAACATCAATTGTCCCAGAAGTCTCCTCTTAACTATAAAGCCAGAGACACAGGGCCAAAGCTGCCAAATTTCTGCTGCTTGCTGGAGCTGGAACATGGTCCCCTTGTTATCACCAGCTTTCTTTTTTCCAACTCCTTCACTGCCTAAACTTGGCTGTCCTGGAACTTGCTCTGTAGACTGACGTTGAACTCAGATCTGCATGGGTCTTCCTCCTGGGATTAAAGGTGTGTACCTCCACTCCTGGATTTAAGTTTGTCTTCACCTAGAAAGTTGCTCTGGCCCAGGCTGGCCTGGAATTCAGAGATCTGCTTGCCTTTGCTCCAGGGATTAAAGGCTTGTACTACCTAGCCTGGACCTAAGTTTAGCTGGGTGGGATCTTGCCCCAAGGTCACCACTCCCTTAATTCGATTTAATATCTTTGAACACAGGATTTCGCTCTGTTTCACTTCTTGGTGCCCCTTTAATACTCAAACCACATATTTTATATTTTTCCTTTCTAAGCTTATTCAAAATGCTCCTCATAAGACTTAACTAGAGAACAAAGTCTATGATGGACATTTCTGACACTTGCTTTGTCAATGCAATTAATTGAGTCTCTTCACCTTAGCCTCAGGTAGACTCCTCAGACAAGGGCAAAAAGCAAACACAATCTTCACCAAAATACCACAGAATTCATCTCTAGGCCACATACTGAAGTTATTCTCCACTGAAACCTCTTGGGCCAGGTCCACACAATTCAAATCACTCTCAGTAGCAAAGTCTTCCATATTCCTACTAGGATAGCCCATTTAGCCCCATTTAAACCATTCCACTGCACTCCAAATCCAAAGTCCCCAAATCCACATTCTTCCAAACAAAACCATGGCCTGGCCTATCACAGCAATACCCTAGTCCCCGGTACCAACTTCTGTCTAGTTAGGGTTTTACTTCTGTGACACACCTACTCCAACAGGGCCACACCTTCTTAATAGTGCCTCTCCCTGGGCTGAGCATAGACAAACCATAATGAACACTATCCCCTAAATTCATCATGAGCAGAGCAGGAGACAGAAAAGCAGCTAATGCCTGAATGCCTGCCAAATGTCTGTTCCTCCGCTAGGTTCCTCTTCACTTCTACACAAAAAGGACCCACTATGAACCCTGATGGTGCAGGTGTATAATCCCAGACACTTTAGAAGCCAATACAGGAGGATAGCAAGTTCAAGGTCACACTGGTCTACACTGGGACTCTGTCTCTATCATGGCACAGAACTTGCCTAATATGCGCAAATCTCCAGGTATTTGATCCTCAATACCATATATACACACATAGAAATAGCTCAAAGAAGAGCCTAATAAGTTACCCAGGAATGAAGTAGGAATCGGTACTCCAACACATGTCCTAGAACTCCAGGTCTCAGAACTTAATGTTGAACTGACAGTAAGACATCCTGATATTGAACAAAGATGACGTCACAGCAGAGGTAAAGCAGAGTCCATTCATATACCTAGGTCTGACAGTCAAAGCCAGCCACATATTCAGAGAGATACATCACACATATTCAAATCAACACCCAGACACATAAAGGCAGAGGCATACAAAGTGGTGTGATAGAGTAAACAAGTTAGTCCTGGACCCACCTCCCTAAGTGCATATAGATGATTAGTGAAGAGGAGATGGATTAGATGGAGAGGTAGAGAGGCAATCAGCTATTGCCTTCTCAATAATGGTAGAAGATTCATATAGCCCACATCCTAGAGTCCCCAAATGACTTTAGGAAATGCTTCCTGAGAGTAAAAACCTAAAGACAAGTCCCCGACAGCAAAGCCACAGTACTGGCCTGAGCTCGTACACCTAGATTTAGAAAAACACAAAGACACGGAGACAGACACACAAACCCAGAGGCGCACTCAGAACCCAGGAAAACAGCGCAAGTCCGGAACGCACTGGCCTGGATGCAGGGACGACTGCGCTTTCCGCAGCACGCCTGGCCAGGCCGCTCTCCAAAGCCCATCTCGGCCGCCCTGGCCGAGGTGCCCGAAAACCCATCAGCCCTGGCAGGACACCAGTGCCGGGCAGGACGGGAGGATCCGTCCGGAGGGGCCAGGCTGGAAGGTGCCGTGCGCCAACACTAAGCCCAGGTCCGGACGCCATGCGCTCACCATTTCCGGTTACTGCACACCAGAGTCCTAATTATGGAGCTTCCCTCAGCAGTGAGCAGCCAGACACTGATGACAGGACAAGGCAGAGACTCCCAGACACTGAGATGTACCTGACACATCCCAGTGGGGATGGTGGTGGGTGGGTAGTGGTAAGTGGGCGGGGATAAAAGAGCCTTGGTTCAAAGCCCGCCCTTTTACTTTCTCAGGAGATCCGATTGGATCCTCCTATAACAGTGCTTTCGATTGGACAGGGTTTAAGGCCTTGCCCTCCTGAGTGGCAGAAGAAAGGAGCTATAGGGGTGTCTTTCCAGTGGCCAACAAATGCTAGACAGGTCACTGCGTGCTCTCTGAGCCCCCAGCATTCCAGCCCCTGAAGTGAAAGTAACTACTTTGCAGGCAGGTAGAAAGGAATGTCTTTGCCACTGGCAAACGAATCAATACTAATTGTGACTTGCTTTTGTTTTGTTCTTTTCTTTTAATTAGCAGATTTTTCTTGTTTTACTTTCTTTGTCGTTTTATCATTCTATTAATTTATTGGTTTTCGTGGGGCTTCACCTGCCTTGGTACACTTGTGTTCAGAGGACAACTTGTGAGAGTTGTAGCTCCTTCGTTCTATCATGAGTGCCAGGATCACCTCATCAGGTTTGTATGTTAAGAGCCTTTATTCACTGAATCATCTCCTTGACCAAGTTTGTTTCGTTCATTTATTTATTTATTTATTTATTCACTTATTTATTTATGTGTGTATGTGTGTGGCCAGAGAAGAAGGCTGAATATCTTATTAAATGACACTTGGACGTTATTCCCCTGGGACAACATTTCTTGCTTAACCTGGAGGAAAGCTGGCAGTCAGCCCAACCCAGGGATCCAAAGCCCTCAACTTTCTTATGTAGGTGCTAGAGAGTCAGACTTAAGGTGAAGACATTTGCCCTTACTCTTTAAACCGTCCTTCCAGCTCCTTTTTGGCTCAGTATGAGTTCCTGACTTGCTGGAACTCATTACAAAGCCAGATATGACCTTGAACTTGTAGTAGTCTCTCTAGAATGCCTGAACATTTCTGTGATTAGAGTTAATTTAGAGTTAATGTGTTACTCTACCCTGATGTTGTTTCTGTTTAAATCCATACTCAAGGGCAGCAATAAAATTATATCACACAGTCTAGATTACTTCATTATCTGAAAATACAAATGGTGTTATTTGGCCGTGTTGCTTATAAATAGCAGTTTTGTATATTATTTAAAGGTAAAGCCATAAAGATCCCTAGTTGGATAAAGGAGTTTGCAAACAAGTCAGATAGCCTGAGTTCCGTTCCTAGAACCCAGATACTATAAGGAAAGAACCTCTCAAAAGTTGTCCTCTTACCTCCATATGTGCTCTGTGGCAGCCATACTGTTTGCTTTTCTGGTGCTGTGTTTAAACACTGACCAAAGCAATTCAGGAAGGAAAGGTTTTATTTGGCTTATGTCTTAGTCAAGGTTTTTAATTCCTGCACAAACATCATGACCAAGAAGCAAGTTAGCCGGGAGCCTGGCCTGGCACGGTGGGAGGAGAAGGTGATCTTCTTTTGTCTCCTCTGGTCCGTTCTTCTTGAGGCAGCCGAGGGGGATAGGGATTGGAAGAGCGTAGGCGAGGGGTAAGACTTTGGTCTTGCGATATATTTAGGGTTGCTAATTACTAAAATCTTACTTGTCTATGTTACTAAAGTTTATTTACTAGGCTACTGTAGCTGACCTGCTATCTGTTTGATCCTCTGAGGCCAGAAACTGCTTCTGGCCACTAGCACCTCAGCCAGGGACAGCAGAGGATTAGGCAAATGGCCTTAGAACTCTCTCTGCAGGCACTGCCAGGCTCTAACTTAGATCTGTTAGTTTGAGGTCATAGGAAGAAAAAGACACTTAAAGAAGTTATCACAGTTTATTATTAAGTGTAAAAAGTTTCCTATGAAAGCTATCTAAGAGAAAAAGTGGAAAGGTCCTAAATGGAGAGATTCTAAGCAGGGAAGACAGAAGAGGGAGAGAAGAGAGGAGCCGAGAGGAAAAAGCAAGGGACTAACAAAAGTCCCTTTGTCTTATACATCATTCAGAGTACATGATCACATGTTACAAAGTTCATCACAAGTTCACACCAAAATTCAAATCATAAATTGAAATAGAAGTTTACGACAGAAAATGTTTACATGCATATCCATTAGGAGTAATTATCTGGCTAAACATCCATTACCTTTCTAGCTCCACAGGTTCATCGAAGGTTTAAAACTATAACTTAAGAAATTAGTGAAGTTTTGTATAGATAAACCCAGGCAATATTTTCTCTTCTGTCCTAGCACCTATAATAAATGAGTTCCCTTTTAGTGACCCTTGGTTAATTGTTTTACAACCACATTGGAATGTGCTCTGAGCAGGAGAAAGTCTGGTTTCTATCTCAAGGCTGTTAATTGATGACACTTGGGAGACTGACAGAGTTCTCATAGCAGTATTGATTGTCAGAAAGAGACTTAATACCAGTCCCACTATAAAAGAGCTAAATAATCATTGATATAATTTTAGGAATTCTTATAGGATCATTAAGACTTAAGAAGTCATCTATTTGTCTATATAGCATCACTACGAGACAGTACATCTTCATGGGTCTGCAGAGATCTGCTCCAAAGGGGTGTGCTATTGCTAGTGATTGTTACATATGTTTAATAATAATAATAATAGGAAAAGCATATTAATAGCAGGGATTTTTCCTAAAAAAATGTTCACACAGCCTTGCTAGTGGGGCACACCTGTCACAGATTATAATCCAAGGCAAGCATTTCAGGATGATCACCTGCTAATTATTAGCTTTTCCCATTATAGCTTCCAACACAAGTTGAGGAGGAAAGGGTTTATTAAGTTTACACTTTCCACTTTCCACGTTGCTGTTGATCACCAAAGGAAGTCAGGACTGGGACTCAAGCAGGAGCTGATACAGAGGCCATGGAGGGATGTTACTTACTGCCTTGCTTCCCCTGGCTTGCTCAGCTTGCATTCTTATAGAACCCAGGACTACCAGCCCAGGAATCACACCACCCACAAGGGGTCCTCCCACCCTTGATCACTAATTGAGAAAATGCCTTACAGCTGGATCTCATGGAGGGATTTCCTCAACTGAAGCTCCTTTCTCTGTGATAACTCCAACTTGTGTCAACTTGACACCCAAAACCAGCCATTGTACATTGGCCTCTTGACAACTTGACACACAAACACATCACTATTAAGCCTCAACCCTCACTTTCTTATTCATCTCCAAGATCTAAATAACTTTAAAAGTACCATAATCTTTGCAAATTCTTCCATGTTAAAATTTCCATCCCTTTAAAATTTCCAATCTCTTTTAAAATCCAAAGTCCTTTTACAATTCAAAGTCTCTTGACTGTGGGCCCCACTAAAATACTTTCTTCCTTCAGAGGGAAAAATATCAGGGCACAGTCACAAAAGCAATGTCAAACTCCAACTGTCCAATGTCTGGGATCTAACTCAAGATCTTCTGGGCTCCTTCAAGGGCTTAGGTCACTTCTCCAGCCCTGCCCTTTGTAGCACACACCTCGTCTTCTAGGCTCCAGCTGCCTGTACTCCACTGCTGCTGCTGTTCTTGGTGGTCATCTCATGGTACTGGCATCTCCAAAACACTGCTGTCTTTTGCTGCAACTGGGCTTCACCAATAGCCTCTCATAGACTCTCTTCATGGTACCAAGCCTCAACTCCTTTGCATGACCCCTGCAGTCCTGGGCCATCAATTGCAACTGAGACTACATCTTCACCAGTGGCCTTCCATGGCCTTGCACAGTGCTGGGCCTCAGCTGCTTTTCATGACCCCTTCATGCCTTCAAAACCATTACCACCTGTGTTACTCTTACATATTACGAAGTCCAGCCACAGCACAAGGTACAACCTTGGCTATCTCTGGAACACAGCCTCTTTCTGCTCTCAGAAAACACTTCCCAGAAGATTTTACTGTAATGATGCTGGTCTCTTCTTAATCACCACTAATTTCTTAACTCCAGCTAACCAGCATCAGTAATCTCAGTAATGCAAAGTTTTCACTTTAGTAGTTCTGGTACCTTGTTAATCACACCTGATTCTTCAGCCCCAGCTAACCAAAACCAAAAATTCTTCACAATCAAAACAGCAATGGCCCTGATAGGAGTTCTTAATCTCCCCTCTGAAATTACACAAGCCAGCCCTCCATCTTCTGCACTGTTTTCAACATTATCTTCCAAACTCCTACAGAATATCTCACAGAACTCTTAACACCGGATGACTTTTCCAGTCCAAAGTTCCAAAGTCCTTCCACAGTCCTCCCCTAAACATGGTCACATTGTCACAGGAATACCCTGCTATGCTGGTACCAATTTGTCTTAATCAGAGTTTCTATTCTTGCACAAATATCATGACCAAGAAGCAAGTTGAAGAGGAAAGCATTTATTAAGCTTAATACTTACCACATTGCTGTTGATCATCAAAGGAAGTCAGGACAGGAACTCAAGCAGGTCAGGAAGCAGGAACTGATTGCAGAGGCCATAGAGGGATGTTACTTACTGGCTTGCTTGCTTCACTTGGTTTACCCAGCTTGCTTTCTTATAGAACCCAAAATTATCAGCCCAGGGATGGCACCACCCACAGTGGGTCCTCCCCTTCTTGATAACTAAGAAAATGCCTTACAGCTGGATCTCATGGGGGCATGTTTTCAACTGAAGCTCCTTTCTCTGTGATAACTCCAGCTTGTGTCAAATTGCCACACTAAACCAACCAGTACAGCTTATAACTTAAAGTCTGTCTTTGAGGGAAGTCAGGGCATGTTGGGAGTACAAAGGTTCTTGTTCCCACAGAGCATTAGGGAGCCTGGAATGTTAAACACACAGGGTTCTCTCCTCAGTGGAGGATATAAAAATGCCTGTTTTCCCACCCAGAAGACTGGAAGTGGATATTGTTAATGACCTGTTGACATTTGTGCTGTCTGTGGAGACAGACCAAACTTACCTTTTGTTATAAATGCAGACTTTACCCAAATCCTGCAACATGTTTAATCCATAACATCTCTCACTCCATTGCCTCTAATCAATAAAACTAAGTCCACGAGCTGATTCAAAATCATGATGCCACCCTTTAAATGTGCATTGATGCTATTTTGCACATCCAAGGTGGCTGCAACATTAGCAGACTAATTATTCAAAGCATGAGCCGTCTGTATCGACGTGGACATTGAAACAGCGGCTACAGTAGCTCCAACAGCAGCCAAAGAAATAGCAGTAACAATGGCCGCTGTAATTCCAAAATCTCTCTTGGGTTGATAAAGACTCAGAGAAGATGGAGCCTCTACCGGGACAGGAACCCAGCGTGGCACTCTAACCACAACAGCTTCGGGAAACTTATCAGCCTCCCAACAAAGAGTAAAAAGGCAACTACTCTCCTTACAATCTACAGAACTATTATTATAACTAAAATTACTAACTAAACACAAAAAAAGGGAATATACACACACAGGAGTAAATTTAAAGCTCATATTCTTACCAACATTATCTAACTTAACAGAGCTCTCAAAAACATCTGACTGATTCCACATAAACGTAGCATTCCCTACCATCCCTCCACCTAGCATAACAAAAGGTGACAAATCTGTTGTTATATAAGGTGAAAAAGTAAAATAACCCTTCTTTGCCCAGCCCACCTTGCACGCTTGGCATCCTGTCCAGGGCAACAATGAATCTCCCCTAGCGCTTCCTCTACAAAAGGGAGTCCATCTGGGTTGTGTGGGAATGGTAGAATTACCTTTTAAATCTGAACTTGACCACCATCCTTCAATCCAGGTGGCATTAGAACTATTCTTCCCATTCTGCAAATTCCTTACCTCAAACCAACCTGCAGTTTGATTGTACATTTTTATACAATCACTATCCTCACTGATATTACTTACCTTAAAGCAGCATAAACTACCTAACAATTGTATACTAAAATTACTCTTAACAGAAGCTACTTCATCATCAAAAGGTAAATAGGGCAAATCCAAGCTAAATTACTACTGAAAAGCGAGGAAACACTTGAGCATCATGGCATATCGGCATCGGATACGGAAACACCGACAGGATCCCCCATCTTTGTTCTGTCACCGCAGGATTTATCTTCAGGAGAAGAAGCAGAAGGATCAACCAAGTTACACCTGCGCACCAGCCTCTCGGGGACCCAGATAGGGTCATGGTGATCCTGCGGAAACACACAAACAGATCCTCTTGCCCAAGCCAACACTGGGTCAGGGCCATACCATTTTCCAGTTAAGGTATCTTTCCATTTTACTTGACCCTTAAGGGTCGGTGTCCAATGCGCATGCCTGTCTGCAGTGGAGCGGCCATCAACATCTAATTGCAAAAATTTTAAGTAAAAAGGGCAAGAGAAGTACGTTCTCTAGGGGTGCGGCCTGCTCCAATTCCCCCTTTTTGCTTTAATAAGCATTCCTTAAGAGTACGATGTGCTCTTTCCACAATACCCTGCCCCTGTGGATTATACGGGAGTCCGTGTTTTAGGTCAACCTTCATTTGATTACAAAAAGATTGAAAAGATTCAGCAGTATATCCTGGTCCATTATCATTGTATTTTTAAAATACAAGGCTTTCCCCAGGCGGCCCAGGCTTCCAAACAATGAGCAATAACATTATGAGCCTTTTCTCCTGATAAGGGGGTAGCATGTATAAGACCAGAACATGTATCCACAGAAACATGTATATACTTTAATTTTCCAAATTCTGAAAAATGTGTCACATCCATCTGCCAGACTCGTAAAGGCAGCAATCCTTTGGATTAACACCCACTTCTGATGGATGGAGGTGGATACTGCAATCCGGGCAATGAACAACTATTTGTCTAGCAGTATCTCTTGATATGCCAAATTTAATTTGCAATGTTTTAGCATTAACATGAAAATTAGCATGAAACTGTTTAGCCAATGTTACAGGTGATTCAACAAGGGAGGAAAATACAAATTCCCGGGGAGTAGCAATATCTACTTCCTCATTAGTGGTGTTCATAGGGCCAGGAAGGCCCAAATGAGCCCTTATGTGCTGAACATAAAAAGGGCACCTACAATCCCAAATCAATTTTTGTAATTTCACAAGTAACCCAAAAATAGGGCTGGAAGCCTTAATTTTCCCTACAGCTTCCAGGTCTTTTACAAGATTCACCACATACTGGGAATCTGAAATCAAATTAAAAGGTTGATTACAATTAGCAAACACTTCAATCACTATTTTTAATTCAATAATTTGGGGCAAAGCTGGAAACAATTGAATCACTACCGGCTCATCATCATTAATTTTATAAGAGCCACACCCAGTTTTAGATCCATCAGTATAAATTATAGCAGCCCCAACTATGGGATAAACTTTGGTTACCTTGGGCATCACAATAGGATGGGCTTCAAAAAATTGAACTAAGGGATTCTGAGGATAATGATTATCAAATACTCCTAAAAAGGTACAATTTAAAATTGCCCAATCATCTACCACAGCACATAATATTTGTAATTGATTATTATTATATGGAACTATTATTTTATGGGGCTGTACTCCAAAATGCTACAAGCACTGCTATATACCCTCCATTGCCAGGATAGCAACGACCGTTGGATAATAATCAACAGTTTTGGCGTGGAAATCTTAGGATGTATCCATTTCATTGGTTCAGATTGCCACATTACAGCAGTGGGCTGATATTTTGTTTTAAAAATTAATAAATCAATTTCCTTTTCCGGCTCATAGCGTTTTAAACAGGCTCTAGCCAACTCCTTTTCAACAATGCCCAAGGCTGCACGTCCCTTAGGTGTCAACTCTCTTGGAGAACCCAATGTAGGGTCCCCACATAATATATCATATAATGGTTGCAACTGATAATTGGGGATTCTTAAATATGGTCTTATCCAATTAATATCACCTAACAATTTTTGAAAATCATTTAAAGTTTTCAACTCATCTTTTCTAATTTCGACCTTTTGGGGGTAATATTCACAGGTCCAATCTTAGCACCTAAGTAGGATACCATCTGATCCTGTTGGACCTTTTCCAGGGCTATAAACAGTCCTTGGGCTCGTAGGCTCTCTACTACCATAAGGTAAGCCTCCTTCAACTCATTCTCATCTTTATGAGCCAATAAAATATCATCCATATAATGTAAGCACTTTAGTTCTTTAAATTTCATCCTAACAGGCTTAATGGCTGCGCCTACATAAAGCTGGCACATGGTAGGGCTATTAGCCATGCCTTGAGGAAGCACAACCCATTCAAATCATTGATCAGGGTCTTCTTGATTAAGAGAGGGCAAGGTAAAGGCAAATCTTTCTGAATCCTTACTACACAAGGGAATAGAAAAGAAACTATCTTTTATATCTATAACAATAATGGGCCATTCCTTAGGCAAGGTGGTCAACAAGGGGAGACCACGTTGAACGGGTCCCATGATTTGCATTTGATTATTACTGGCACGCAAATCATGCAATAGTCTCCACTTGCCTGACTTCTTTTTTTCACAAAAATAGGTGTATTCCAAGGGGAAACAGAGGATTTAATATGCCCTAGCTTTAACTGTTCCTCCACTAGTTCTTTAGCAGGCTGCAATTTTTCTGAGGACAAAGGCCACTGAGGAACCCATTCCGGGTCCTCTGTCTTCCAGATAATGGGTATACTAGCCTCAGTGGCCCCTAGGAAAAACCCAATCCCTGTCGAGGGGCTCTAGAATAGGGCTGAATAGTGTTCCTTCTGCCCTGTAAAGATTTTCCCAAGCCATGGGAGGGATGCCACCCCATATCTTTCATCAATTTTTTTTGGAAACCTGTGAATAATTTCCCTCATTTGTTAACTTTAAATCCATTGCCTTCAATAAATCCCTCCCCCATAAGCTAACAGGTAGCTCTAACCCATAGGGCTGGAAGTTTCCTTTATGTCCTTCCTGATCTTCCCAAGGAAGTTCTCTGGCACTCATATCAGGTGACTTTGCATATCCAAGGCCTTGCAATGTTTGAGAAGAGGCTTGAATAGGCCAATCTGAGGACCAATCCTTAAGGGCTAGGATGCTGCGATCATTGCCAGTATCTAAAAGATCCAGGACCCGCTTGCCATTAACTCTCAATTCTATCAAGGGTCTTTGATCTAATTCCAACGATAAGAACATGGCCTCACCTCCAGTTGAGCCAAATCCCTGACTTCCTCTTTTTGCTGATCTTGCAGCATACATCCCATGTAGGCTAGGTAACAAAACTAATTGTGCAACTCTATCTCCAGGACAAATGGCTACAATGCCTTGAGGGGCTGAAGCAAGAATTTTTACCTCTCCCTCATAATCTGAATCTATTATTCCAGGATGAGCAATCAAGCCCTTAAGGGTGGATGAAGAACGGCCTATTAACAACCCCACAGTATTTGGTGGCAAAGGACCCTAAAATCTGTATCTAATTTTTGCACCCCCATTTGTGGTGTCAATACAAGGCAGGTGGTGCAGCACAGATCCAACCCTGCGGATCCTGGGGTCGCTCTCTGTGGTGTTGTGGAGGTTGAAGGCTCAATGATTGTGCCTGGGTGTGATTCTCGACTGCCCCATATATTTGAGGGCCCTGGAGTCTGGGGCTCCTCTGCCCGTTTTTTGGACGAGCACCTCCATGGCCTGCCGATGGGCTGACCATGAATGTCCTTCACTGACCTGCACTCATTCGCCCAATGGTTCCCTTTCTTGCATTTTGGGCACAGCCCAGGGCCAAGGCATTGACTCTCCCTCTTCCCCTTTTCTGGGCATTGCCTTTTAAGGTGTCCCATCCGTCCATGCCGGAAGCATGCTCCAGGGGTGTTACCCTTCCCTTTGGTAAGTTGCATTACAGCAGCAGCAAGACCAGAATTGGACAGAGGCCCTCCAATTTCCCTGCATGCTTTCATCCATGCCTGTAGGCCTTTGGACTTCCAGGGGGTGATTGTGGCACAGCACTCTTTAGTGCACTGTTCAAACACTAATTGCTCAATTAAAGGCATAGCAGTATCAGGGTCTCCAAAATTCTTCCTGCTGCCTCCATCATCCTAGCCACGAAGTCCGAAAATGGTTCCGTGGAACCCTGAATGATCTTTGTTAAATTTCCGCTCACCTCTCCTCTATTAGGTAATGACTTCCATGCTTTAACAGCCATACCGTTAATCTGTTCATAAACTTGCAGTGGGTACCCGACCTGATTGGTGGCAAACCTTCCCTGTCCCATGAGCATATCATAATCCCAGGCTTGATTCCCTTGCCCTTGATTCTGAACAGCCTGTTGCTGAGCAAACTCTTGGTATAATGTTTTCCAGTCTAGATATTGGCCCATTATAAGACAAGCCTTAACTGTGCTCATCCAGTCACTGGACATCATAGCATGATTAGCCAAGCGCTCTAATTGCGCTTGTATAAAGGAGGCATTAAGGCCATATGCCTTCACAGACTCTGCAAGGGCCTTCAACTTTTTGAAATCTAGGGGCTCATGATATCTTTGATTATTAGCATCCTGGAACACCGGAAAGGCCATACGGGCTTCTCTCTAGACCTCAGGACATAATGACTGCGTATTTCCAGGTGGCCATGGAGAAGGGGAAGTGTCCGCATAGGGCGGAGATGGTACGGGCGCACCCTGCCAAGATGGCGGAGCGGAAGGCTCGGGCATGGCCGCTTTCGCCTTTTTTTCTCCCTGCTCCTTTTCTTCTTTCTAGAGCCACAGACTCCATTTTAGCTAACAAAGCCTCCAGATCTTCCTCTAATTTTTCTAGTTCTTCCCTGGGCTTGTACTCCTATCAGAATCTGACTCCTCTGAGTCCTCTAGGTCCTGTAAACTCAGATACAAGGACCCCTTTTTTCTCTTCCCCTTTTCGTTCTCTGCCCTCTCCGACCTGCTCTCTTTCAGGTGCTCCAGAGCGTCTAATGTCTTTTCTAACGCTCGGCAACACCTCTCATCTTCCAAACAGCTGTGAACAAGCTTCGAGAGTCCTCTCACCCCTCCTTTCAGGCTCCCTCGTTCCCAAGCAAAATCTAGATCTTTTCCTAATTTATCCCAACTATGGACATTTAAATGCCCCGACACTGCGAACCAAGGCACTATGGTGTCTACTTCCTGTAGGAAGACCTCAAGGATCCCATCTTTCATTTTCAGCCCTTTTGCTTTAAGCAGCTCCTTCAAGGAGATGAGGAATTTCCCATTTTTACTTTCTCTTTCTTGGCAGCTAAACTTCTTGTTCTCTTGCCGCTTTACCGAGGTCTTAAAATTGTCTACTTCCGAGAACCTAAACAAACTAGGCCCCAATACTTACCGGGCACTTTACCGATGGATCGCCCTGTCCGCCAAGAGTCCTGGAACCTCACAGGACGCTTTATCGCAAATTCCCCATACAGGCCACCAATTGTCCACGCCCTACCTGACCAGCAGGAAATTAGACGCAAGACAACCAGGTTCCTTCTCAAGGCAGTTTAATCAGGATTGCAGTTACAGCGAAGCAGGAGTGACCCCATCCCACCCCGGGGACCAGGCTTATATCTACACAAAGGCCTAGGAGCATATGCCACGTGTCATCTCCCCATATGTCCACGTCAGATCATGCGTGACCATTCCCTGCCCCGACACAGCTTCACAGCCAAATAAGGACTTGTTTATCACAAGGAGCACTCTCAGCCAGCGCCATCTTTAGGGTGCGGCACACAGTGGCTCTCCACACCACCTGACATTAGATTCCCTGAATCAGATCCAGGTTGGTGAAGTGAATGTGAACCATTTTCATTCTCCTCTCTTCATGGGTTCACTTGCCTGGCTGGACAACTACAGGGATGCTTCCTCAAGGATGGTGTAATGGTTATTCCTGGTTGTCAACTTGACTATATCTGGAATGAACTACAATCCAGAATTGGAGGGCTCACTTGTGATCCAGATCTTGAGGCTGGAAGACAAGTTTCTAACCTGAATCTTAGCATAGAGATGTTGAGGCATAGCGACTATGAAAAGCTTAGGCCTAGGCAAGGTAGTACCCACCTTAGTCCCAGGAGACTAAGTCAAGGAGATCTTTGAGTTCAAGGTCATTCTGGAACAAAACAAGTCCCATATCCAGGTGTGGTGGTATACACCTTTAAACTGTGCCACACCTTCTTCTGGAGACCTACATAAGGACATTGGAAGAAAGAAGATTAATTCTTCTTGCCTGCTTCATTTACTTGCCAACACATCTGCTGGAACTCACTTCTACAGAAGACTAACTGAAACAACTAGTCTCGAGGACTGAGCATCTACTAGATTCTTGGACTTCCCATCCACAGCTGACCATTGTTGGGTTAATTAGACTACAGACTGTAAGTCATCATAACAAATTCCCTTATTATATAGACTATCCATAAGTTCTGTCACTCTAGAGAACCCTGACTAATACAGGTGGGAACTCCACTGGGGCAGGAGCTTGAAGAGAAACCATAGAGAAATGATGCTTACTGGATTGCTGACCAGATCACAATCAGCTACCTTTCTTACATAGCCCAGGCCAATCTGCCTAGGGATGATACTATCCATGTTGGGCTGAACACTTCTAAATCAGTTGTCATTTTAAAAAATGCCCCACAGACAAGCTCACAGGCTAATTGGCTGGAAGCCACTGTGTAACTGTTCCTCTTCCAAGGTGTGTAAAGCCAACTGCCAAGACTAGCCATCGCCTACCTTATACTCACATGCACACACAAGTTAAATAAAATGAAAAAAGCAGAGAAATTTATAAGTTCAATGGAAATCGGGGGTGGGGGGTTATTTCTACATGTGAGAACCAGAGAATGCTATCTCCTTTCTGGTATAATAAATACTCATACACTGAAGACTTAGTTCTGACTTAAGAGGACCTAGAGTTGTTGATTGATTCACAAATCATTTGTCACAGCAGATCTTGAGTTGCAGGAAGCCTCCCAGCCTGGAGTGGGTTGAAATGGGACACAGAGTAGGACTCTGGTGTGGTTTTAAAGACTGATAGCCTCCGGATGTTCTAGCTCTCTAATGATACTGAAATGCTGATGATAACTTCTAAAAAAAAGTCCTAAAAAAATGTTCTTGCTCTTTCGGAGGATAAAAAGCTGCTGGTTAGGCATTGACACCTGTAGCCTAACAGCAGGGGATTAAGTAATGTGGCCTTTGTTCTATCTCAACAGGAACTGCACTGCTCTAAGTCGCAGGAAGAAAAGGGGACATTTTGAAAAGTGATTATAACATTGAGCGCTATGGATGCCTATGAGCAGGTCCAGAAGGGCCCCCTGAAGCTGAAAGGAGTGACAAAGCAGAGGAAGAAGAAGGACAAAGACAAGGCCAAGATGCTGGAGGCCATGGGGACGAGCAAGAAGATCGAGGAGAAGAAGTACTGCCTGGACAAGTGCACGCCGGCACAGGTGGCCTTCAAAAAGATGCAGTAGGAGTGTCAAATGGAAAGAATCCCGAAGAAGGCGTCAAAACCCACAAGCAGAGAGTGGAGGATTTCAACCGACACCTGGACACACTCACCGAGCACTATGATATTCCCAAAGTCAGCTGGACCAAGTAACCTACCCCAGGTGCAAAAAGCAGCCAGCCAGGCTGACTGTTGCTTCCCTCTGTGTTTTCTAGAATGTTTTACATCTGGCTGGTACATCTGCTAAGACCAGGCTTTCTGAAACTTGATTAAAGTCAGGCTGTCCTTTCACAGGGTTTTGGTTTTTCAGTAGTTCCCTTTCCTGTTTGGACAGTAACATTGTAGATTGACATGCTGAGGTCATTTCTGGGGGAAGGCCATGGAAGGATGGTCACCTTCTCACACCCACTGCAACATCTGCCTTCACTTACACCACAATGCCAGGACAGGAGGCTCCTGCATGTGGACCACCACAGAAGTTCCCACAGCACTGCTCCATTTTGGGCCACCTGGACATCAGATTGCATCTGCAACTCCACCTGAAGCAAGGGTGGGACACAGGACACAGGACACAGATCTCCAGCATATAGCCTGTCCCACAGTCCACCTGGTGGATGACTGTGTCAGATGTTGCTAATCTCTGTTCTTAATGATGACACCTGAGTTTCTAAGCATGTGGTATGAGCCTGGTTAGCATTCCTGGTCTAAGGACACCAAATGCTAGAAGTGGTCAGGGCAAAGTGCCAGCAGACATGGCTCCCCAAATCTGATGCTGCAGAGCTGTGGCATCTGAGGGTCTAGGTGGACCACTTGAAGAATTTCTGCACACTACTGAAAGCTGCAGCTTCTGTTGTCATGAATACTGAAAGACTGACAAATCGGTGGAGCTGACATGTGTGGAATAAAGCTAATACTGGTCATGGAGTGTGAATGTTGTCTGTACGGGCTGTCCATCACAGGGATACCTTTCCATTTTGCCCATGTCCCTGAACAATGAAGAATGCACAGTGCAAAACCAATTCAGTATGGGAAAAATTAGATGCTTTTGTATTTTAAAGGTGTCTGTGGATATATACATATGTGTATATTATATAATGTGCATTGTATGAGTGCATGTGTACATGTGCACATGTGTAGAGGAGGACTTGAAGGATTGACTCCTTCCACCATGTGGATCCTGGGATCCAATCTCAGGCTGTGAAACTTGGCTGCAAGTGACTTTACCCACTGAGCTGTCACAGTCCAGATGACACGTTTATTCCACCTGTATTCACACCTGAGGGAGATGATGTGTGCATACCTTGTCTCAAGGGTTTAGGAGCATTTTGGATTTGGGGATTTTTTCCAGATTTGGGGAACACAATGATTTTGTAATACGTAATGAGATGTCACAGTGATTGTCCCAGGTTTGCATACATTTGATTTCTGTTTGATTTGCCCTGTGCACACAGCCTAAGGTAATTTTATATTATTTTTTCTGTCTTTGAACATAGTATACAAATATACAATTTTTAAAATATTTTGTGCATGAAAACAAAAAAAATTGATTATAGTGATTTACTAAGTTGTAAAAAGTTTCCTATGGCCGGGCGGTGGTGGCGCACGCCTTTAATCCCAGCACTTGGGAGGCAGAGACAGATGGATTTCTGAGTTGGAGGCCAGCCTGGTCTACAGAGTGAGTTCCAGGACAGCCAGGGCTACAAAGAGAAACCCTGTCTCAAAACAAAACAACAAAACAAAACAAAACAAAACAAACAAAAAAACAACAATAATAAAAAGAAAAGAAAGAAAGCTCTCCTAAACAGGGAGGGAAAACAGAAAAAGGGAGATAAGAGAAAATTCTTCTCCACACTCTTCTCTTTGTCCTCAGTACTTTTACATCTTTTAGAATACATGATCACATGGTAAAAGTTTATCACAAATTCACAGATAAAATTCAAATCATAAATAGAAACAGAGAATGTTTACATGCATATCCATTAGGAGTAATTATCAGGCTTAACATGCATCACCTGTCTCAGCTCCACAAGTTCATTGAGAGTTAAAAACCGCAACTAAGTTATTAGTGAAGCTTTGTATAGATAAACCCAGTCAATATTTTATCCTCTGCCCTAGTACCTGTTATAAATCGTTATTTCCCTTTTTATGACCTTTGGTTAATTGTTTTACAACTTCTTGGAATGTGCTCTGAGGAGGAGAAAGTCTGGTTACTATCTAAGAGCAATTAACTGGTGACACTCGAGACTGGCAGAGTTCTCATTGCAGTTTTGACTGTCAGAAAAGGACCTAATAGCAGTCCCGTTATAAAAGAGCTTAATAATCATTGATTTTAGGAATTCTTATAGGATCATCATTAAGAATTAAGAAGCCATCCATTTGTCTACATAGCATGGCTACAAGACAGTACATCTTTGTATATTGTATCCTGAGAGATAAGGTGTAAGCAGTTCATGCCATGACTTCCTGATTCCTGGAAATCATGTGAGGTTCAAAGGAAAGCTGGCATGGGCTGGGCTTCTTTCCTGTGCTGAGGCAAGGGTTATCACACTGTTCCACTTTGGAACTGTAATGCCATTACTTGTTAGCAACCCTGTGCAAAGAAGAATTACAAAAGGTGCCTACTGAATGGAAAATTGCCCTGAGCACCGGGTAGCTGGACAACTTTCTGCTAACCTACAACTCTACCTATAAAGCTAGGCCAGTTTTGAGCCTGTGATGCCAGCCACACTGACTCAAAGATTTCACCTGCACTCCATCCCTGAGAATGCTGCTCCAGTCACCTTGATTCCTATAGCCAATCGTATATGCAGCATTTTGGTCCAATCACAAACACCAGGAAACAATGGAGGGCTGGCTCATCCTGTCTGCCAAAGAGTGGGCTTGACTCTAAGAGTGAGGCAGGGCAACAGCAAATTGTGCTTTGAACACAGCTGCCCTGACTTGTGAGGAGTGCATGGGAGAGATCAGAAGCCTGTTGGAGTGAGCAAGGGACTTCCTCTCAACTTTCTTTGTCCCAAATCTATAACACCTCTTTTATCATATTTTTTTTACATTTTGGGATTTTAGTTCTTATTTAATTCAGTATATTCTTAGAGCACATATATGTACTAATATTTTATATTTATGACTCATAGGTAGTTTTATGGTTGAACTTTTTAAAAAGGATATTTTTCCTTTTATTGAAAGTAAACTTCTCAAATAATATATCCTCATTTCAGTTTCCCCTCCCAGTTTCTCCCCTCCCCCATCCTCTCCCATCCAGATCCACTCCCTTTCTGTCTCTCAGAGTTCACAACCAAACATGATCAAATAAAATGTAATAAGACAAAACAACAACCATCACAGGGAGGCTAGACAAGGCAACCCAGCAGAGGACAAAAGTCACAAGAGCAAGCACAAGATTCAAAAACCCTGCCATCCGCACTCTCAGGAGTCCCATAAAAACACTAAGCTAACAGCGATAATATATATATCTAGAGGACCTGGTACAGATCCTGTAGGCCCTGTGCTTGCTGCTTCAGTCTCTGTGAGCTCATATGAGCCTGGCTCAGTTTATTTAGAGGGCCTTGTTCTCCTGGTGTCCTGCATCCTCCCACCCCCCCATCTCTTACATTCTTTCTACCTTCTTTTCCACAGACCTTCCTGAGCTCTGGGGGCAGAGATTTGATAGAGACATCCCACTTATAGGTGTGTGTGTAATGATTCTCTCTCTGAGTAATGTCTGGCTCTGGGTCACTGTATCTGTTCCTATAGGAGGAAGCTTCTTTACTTACGACTGAATAAGGTACTGATCTATGAGTATAGCAGAATATCACTAGGAGTCATTTTATTGACACTTTTTTTCTTTCCCTAGGTCTCTGGACTATCCAATCTCTGATTCTTTGTCACCCAAGCAGTGTCAGATATGGGTTCCTTCCTGTAGAGTAGGCCATAAGTCAAATCAGATTTAGCTGGCTACACCCACAAGTTCTATGCCACCATTTTGTTTTATGTCTTTCGGGTAGGACAGGTTGTAGATCAAAGGATTTTTGTCTAGGTTGGTGTTCATGTCTCTTTTGGTAGCCTGCAGAGTACCTTCCACCACCCAAACAAAACAAAGCAAACAAAACAAACAACAACAGCAACCACTAGAACATAGGGGTGAAGGGTTCTTGTAGGCACCAGCTTGACATCTCCATGTTCAATGAGTGATTTGGATGTTGTCCTCAGCAAAGGGGCCACATTTTAGCAACAGACTGGGTTATTTGGGACCCCTTTTGACCAACAACTCAATTGAATCCAACCCATTCCCAGTACTGGTAGCCTTCTTTGGTGACAAGAGATGGCCAGTTGGGACTCTATCTCTCATCATTAGAAGACCTCATTAGGATCACCTTCATAAAATTTAGGAAGTTTCCACTTCACTAGGTTTCCATATCATCCTTCAAATGCCCCCTCATTTTCAGCTGTCTCTCCCAGAATTCCCTATCTGAACCCTTCCCCTCTCCTCCCCACCTGATCCTCCAGTTCCATACCCATCCATCCCAGTCCACCTCTTTAAAGAAAACCTATTATTTCTTTCCTCCCAGAGAGAGCCATATGTTCCCCTTAGTCCCTTCCTCTATACCTACCCTCTCTGGATCTACCAATTATGGGTTATTATCACTTATTTAATGACTAACATCCATATGACTTAGTCAATGATCTATTACTGTGGGAAAAAAAAAAAACACCATGACAACTCTTATAAAGGAAAGCATTTAACTGGAGCTGGCTTACATTTTTCAGAGTTTTAGTCCATCATGATAGGAAGCATGATGTCAGGCAGGCAGACATGGTGCAGGGGAGGTAGGTAGTTAAGAGTTCTACACACAGACTGACAGGAAGCAGAAAGAGTAGACACGGGCCTGATACCAAGGACCAGCCTGGGCTTGGGCGTGTTTCTGAGAGAAGGGGTGTCTGGGAGTGGGGAAAACAGACAACTCAAGGTCAAATTATATTGAGACAGCTAGCTTTCTGCTTGAGACGGCTCTCTTTATTTGACACAGCTCTCTCTAGTAGTAAAAATTCTAAAAGCTCTCTGAATCGCTCATGGGTTTTTCTCACCAAAGCCAGGAAAGTTGCTGTAAAACAAACAAACAAACAAAACCCTCTTAGATCTTCAACCAAGTCAAAAATCCTGTTAGAAAAAAATTAAAAAAAAAAAAGGCCAGGCGGTGGTGGCGCACGCCTTTAATCCCAGCACTTGGGAGGCAGAGGCAGGCGGATTTCTGAGTTCGAGGCCAGTCTGGTCTACAGAGTGAGTTCCAGGACAGCCAGGGCTACACAGAGAAACCCTGTCTCGAAAAAACCAAAAAAAGAAAAAAATTAAAAGTAGTTCTTTATAACTAATTTTTTCAAACCTTATTTTTAATGATGGTTCTTAAACCATCATTGTAACCTCCCTTGTAGCCCACCAACCACCACAGGTAGTGGAAAAGAAAGGATATGGGGATGGGGGTTGGGGGGGTCCTGTTTAGAAAGGTTCTTTGGAGCAACTCTCATCTATATTGTTTGGAAATCAACAATTCAGTTCACAAGACAGTGGCAGCTCAATCCACTCGAAAACATTTCAGAGATACAAACCAGCAGTTCGTTCGGTAGAGTTGGGATAGCAAGCATAAACCAGCAGTGGTGGCACTACCTAGAGAAACAGCCAGGCCTCAGCTTTGGCATAAGTAAGCAGGAGGGACGAGGAAGAATGCCAGACATTCTCGGCTGTGTCTCTCTCAGCAAAGTGAAGATCAGTGAAGATGAGAGACCAAACAAGCCTTGCACAGATGGCTCTATAAACAAGTGAACCTCAGCCATAGTCATTGTCCATCAAGTCCTATTTATACCCTCCAAACATCATGTGTCCTCAGCACATGGTTTCCCTCAGTACGTGAGTCCGTCTCCGCTGATATCACTCTGCTAACCAGTCCATGTCCAAGGAAGCAGCAAGAAACTGCAGCACACCATCAGAAGTTTTTTGATGTGTTTCTCTCTATGAAGTCCTGACAAATGAAGCTCAACTATGCAATGTAAGATGGACCAATTCATGTGTGTTGTTAGCAAAGATTCTTTCATCACATGTTCTTTCATGTGCTTGCTTTAGCAGAACATCCTTTCTCCTGTTTTTCCTTCAGTGAAATGATCCTTCATGAGTCTACCTTAGCCTTTTACCTGTATCCACTTCACCTAATGTTCCTTCAAATGTTTGCCCCAGCAAAACACCATCCAACACAACTGACTTTCCAAAGAACCTCAAGTTTCCACTTCAATTCTTGGGTTTTCTAATCAGAATCAGAAATTCTAAAAGAGCTGTTTGCTCTCTAAATAATTCCTGGGATTTCAGACCAGAGTTAGAAATCCTATTAGAAAAAAGTTCTAAAACAGCTATGAAAAATTCTAAAAGAGTTATATTTACTCTCCATGAATTTTCTGACTAAAATCAGAAATCCTGTTTGAAAAATAATTTGAAGATCTATGCTCTCTCCAGAGATCTCAAGACAGCTCAGCTCTCACTAGAAAAAAAAAATTCTAAAAGAATTGCTGTTGCTTTTTGCTAGGTCATCTCATGCAGACAAAAGGCCCAGTTTTTTATTTACATATCAATTCAGTTATTTATTCTAGGTTTTCTTTTGATTATCCTATGAATCAGTATTCCATGACTCCAGGCCTTTGATTCTTAGGAGACAGCAAAAGAATTCAGAGATCCACTTACCTCTATTAAGTACAGACAATAAGATAGCTAGGTAGGATCCTGAGCTGAAATTACCATTTCCACCACACCTTTCCCTAGGCTGACCTTGAACTGAGGAATCTATCTGCCTTTTTATCTTATGATGAGCTAGCTTATTAATGCAGCTGCTTTTGTTCCTTTAGATTCATGAAAGCCCCTCATATAATTCATATTGAATCCTTATTTTTTGCACAGTTGAGAAATTATATATTTTTGAACTCATGTTTTTAGAGTTCTTTTCCACCTTCTCAAGGACTGTCCTAAAGATCCATTGTTTACCATTTCGCTAAAGACATAGACACTCCTTTGACTCCTGGACTCACGCTATGTCTAATTATTATGGTGTCATTAGCATTAACAGGGAGGACATTCCTTGGAGAAATGTGAAAATATATACATTATTACTCAAACAAGTCTTAAACCCACAACAGCCATCAACACTCATGAAGGCCATGCCTGCTGGCCCCTCTCCTAGAGGCAGGAACCATGTCATTCTGTCCCTACTAAGGCCATGCTGGATTCAGCAGTCTGAGGTTGGCATTTGAAACATTGGCCTACCCTCAGTGACACACTTCATCTAACAAGACCATACCTACTCCAATGCCTTCTAATCCTTGCCGAGTAGTGCCACTCCCTAATAACCAAGTGTTTTGGTTAAAGTTTTATTACTGTGAAGAGACACGATGTCCATGAAAATTCTTATAAGGGAAAATATTTAATTGGGACTCTCATTATCATTATGGCAGGAAACATGACAGCCAGTAGGCAGACCAGAGATGAAGAGGCACCCAGGAGTCAATGCAGGTTATCTTAGCTGAAATGCCCAACTGATGGGATATGGAACCTGAAAAGAACACCTCCAGCAGACAGACAGGACTCCCAGTGGAGGGATGGGACACAAATTAACTACAAAACTTTTGACCCTAAATTTGTCCTATCTAAAAAATCCAGGAGCAAAGATGGTACAGAGACTGAAGGTAGGGGTGACTAGTGACCAGCTCATTTTGAGACTCAATCACGAACAGGAATCAATCCCTCATACTATTAATGATGCTATGTTGAGCTTGCAGGCAGGAGCCTAGCATAGTAGCCCTCTGAGAGGCTCTATCCAGCAGCTGACTGAGATAAATGCAGATAACCACAGACAAACATTGGGCAGAGGTTAGGGGCCCCTACAGTACAGAGTTGGGGGAAGGATTGAAGGCCCTGAATGGCAACCCCATAGGAAGACCAACAATGTCTAACCTGGACCCATGGGAGCTCCCAGATGCTGAGCCACCAAATAAAGTGCATACATAGGCTGGTCTGGGCTCCCAACACATATGTAGCAGAGGACTGTTTTGTCTGATCTCAGTGGAACAGGATGCATCTAATTCTGCAGAGACTCAATTCACCAGGGTAGAGGAATACAGGGACAGGGCACTACAGATGAAGGGGGAAGAAGGGATGAGGGAGGACTGTGTGAAGAAGGACTGGATGTAAATAAATGAATAAATAAATAATAAGGTGAAATCTGTAGTATTTGAATGATTACTGTTCCCCTTAGGCTCATGTATTTGAACACTTGGTATCTAGTTTATCTCACTGTTTGGACAAGTTTAGGAGTTAGTGGCTGTGCTAGAACTTTAGATGGTCTTGGGTATTTCATGGCCTTCTTCATGGCCCACTCATGTTTGCTCTCTCTATTTATTGTTATTGAAGATATGATCTCTTAGCTTCTTTGGAGAAACCAAAATATCCATGAAAAAATATAACTTAAACAATATATATCTACTAATCCAGACCTACAGAGGATTCTAGAAGGAAAACTTCAACATGGGTTATCTATACTAAAGAAAAAACAAGAAATTAATCAACTCACAGAAAACCCAAAAGGAGAGAATCACAGCACATAATACCACCTCCAACATCAAATATAACAGGAACTAATAATCATCTGTCTTTAATCTCTCTCAGTATCAATGGACTCAATTCCCCAGTTAAAAAGACATAAGCTAACAGACTGGATACACAAGTAGGATCCAGCATTTTGCTGCACACAAGAAACATACCTCAATGACAAGAAATTGGAGGGATCTCATACAAACAACTTAACTGCACACCTGAAAATTCTAGAACAGAAAGAAACAAACACACCCAAGAGGATTAGACGGTAGGAAATAGTCAAACTCAGGGCTGAAATCAACCAGTTAGAAACAAAGGGAACCATACAAAGGGAATCAATAAAACCAAGAGTTGGTTCTTTGAGAAAATCAACAAAATAGATAAACCTTTAGTCATACTAACTAAAGGGCACAAAGTCAGTATCCAAATTAACAAAATCAGAAATGAAAAGTGAGACCTAACAATAGAAACTGAGGAAATTCAAAAACATCACCAGAACCTACTACAAAAGCCTATACTCAATAAAACTGGAAAAATCTAGATGAAATGGACTGATTTTCTAGACAGATACCATATATCAAAGTTAAATCAAGATCAGGTAAACTACCTAAACAGTCCTATAACCCTAAGGAAATAATCACTAAATAGTCACTAAAACCTCCCAATCAAAAAAAACCAGGGCCAGATGGTTTTAGTACAGAATTCCACCAGACCTTCAAAAAAAAAGAGCTAATAACAATACTCTTCAAACTATTCCACAAAATAGAAACAGAAAAACAGTACCTAATTCATTCTGTGAAGCTACAATTACTCTGATACCTAAACCACACAAGACTCAACAAAGAAAGAGAACTTCAGGCCCATTTCACTTATGACTATCAATGCAAAAATACCCACTAAAACTCTTGCAACCAAATCCAAGAACACATCAAAACCATCATTCACCATGATCAAGTACTTCATCCCAGGAATGCAGGGATGATTCAATATACGAAAATCCATCAACATAATACACTATATAAACAAACTCAAGGAAAAAAATCATATGATCATCATATTAGATGCTGAAAAAAAGCATTCAACAAAATAAAACACCCCTTCATGTTAAAAGTCCTAGAGAGATCAGGAATTCATAGCACATACCTAAAACATAATAAAAGCAATATATAGCAAACCAACAGTCAATATTAAATTAAATGGAGAGAAACTAGAAGCGATCCTACTAAAATTAGGAACAAGACAAGGTTGTCCTCTGTTTCCCTATCTATTCAATGTAATACTTGAAGTTCTAGCTAGAGCAATCAGACAACAAAAGGAGATCAAGGGATACAAATTGGAAAGGAAAAGTCAATGCATCACTATTTTCAGATGATATGATAGTATACATAGGCAACCCCCAAAATTTCACCAGAGAACTCCTACAGCTGATAAATGACTTCAGCAAAGTGTCAGGATATAAAATTAACTCAAATCAGTGACCTTCCTTTATTCAAATGATAAACAGGCTGAGAAAGAAATTAGGGAAACAATACTCTTCACAATAGCCACAAATAGTATAAAATATCTTGGTGAAACACTTACCAAGCAAGTGAAAGATCTGTATGACAAGAACTTCAACTCCCTAAAGAAATAAATCAATGAAGACTTCAGAAGATAGAAAGATCTCCCATGCTCATAGATTGGTAGGATTAACAGAGTAAAAATGGCCATCTTACCAAAAGCAATCCACAGGTTCAATGCAATTCCCATCAAAATTCCAACACAATTCTTCACAGACATGAAAAGAGCAATTCTCAACTTCATATGGAAAAACAAAAAACCCAAGATAGTTAAAACAATTCTCAATTAAAACAAAACAAAATAAAACATGTTCTGGGAGGAATCACCATCCCTGACCTCAAACTGTGCTACAAAGCAATAGTGATAAAGACTGCATGTATTGGTACAGAGACAGACAGGTCAATTATTGGAATAGAGTCAATGATCCAGAAATAAACCCATACCTATGAACATACTTGATCTTTGGCAAAGAAGCCAAAACCATACAGTGGAAAAAAGAAAGCATCTTCAATAAATGGTCCTGGTCTAACTGGCTGTCTGCCTGTAGAAGAATATAAATTGACCAATATTTACCACCTTGCACAAAGCTCAAGTCCAAGTGGATCAAGGACCTCAGAATAAAACAATACACTGAACTAATAGATGATAAAGTGGGAAAGAGCCTCGAACTCATTGGCATGGGGTGGGGCACAGCAGGGAGGGAGGGGAATTTCCTGAACAGAACACCAATGGCTCATGTTCTAGGATCAACAATTAACAAATGGGACCTCATGAAACTGAAAAGATTCTGTAAGGCAAAAGACACAAACAAACAAATCAGCAACCTACAGTGTAGGCAGCCGTGTTTACAGTTGCAAAGTCGTATGACTAGCACCTGACAATGTAAGCAGCTGGCTTCCAGCGTGGCCAGCTCAGCTAAACTGGTAAACAAGTCCTTTGTGCATGTGTCAGCCTCGTGCCCCTCCCAAGCGGGCTTATGCTAATGAGGTATTGGCAGCTTAACCTATCCTGAGAGAACACATCACCCAGCCTGCCTTGGGCAGTTATATAAGCAGCTCATTTCTGCTGCTTGAGGTCTCCGTCCAGGTCCCCTTCCCGGTTCCCGGCCATACGTCCCCATCCTGGTCCAGGTCCCCGTTCCTGGAATAAAGCTGACAGAGAAGGATCCGACCGTGTCGTGTCTTACTTGCTGGTCAAGGCGGACGCGACACTACAGATTGGGAAAAAAAATCTTAACTAATCCTACATCTGACAGAGGGCTAATATCCAAAATATATAAAGAGCTCAAGAAGTTAACCTCCAAAAAAAGATACTAACCTAATTTAAAAATGGGGTACAGAGCTAAACAGAGAATTCACAACAGAAGAATCTTGAATAGCCTAGAAGCACTTAAAGAAATGTTCAAAGTCCTTAGTCATCAGGAAATGTAAACCAAAACAAACCTGAGATTCCACCTTACTCTATTCAGAATGTTAAGATGAAATATTCAAGTTACAGCACATGCAATCAAGGATGTGGAGAAAGAGGAACACTGCTCCATTGCTGGTGGGATTGCAAACTGGTACAACCACTCTGGAAATCAATCTGGAGGTTCCTCAGAAAATTGGAAATAGATCTACTTGTCGACCCAGCTATACCACTCTTGGGCATATATGCAAAAGATGCCCCACCATGCCACAAGGGCACGTGTTCCACTATGTTCATAGCAGCCTTATTTGTAATAGCCAGAAGCTGGAAACAACTAGATGTTCCTCAACCAAAGAATGGACACAGAAAATGTGGTTCATTTATACAATGGATAATACTATTCAGCTATTAAAAAACGAGGACATTGTAAATTTTGCAGGCAAATGCATGAAACTAGAAAATGTCCTGAGTGAGTTAAACTAGGCCCAAAAGGACATGCATGACATGTACTCGCTGATAAGTAGATATTAGCCAAAAAGTACAGAATACCTAGGATACAACCCACAGTCTGTAAAAAGTGTAACAAGCAGAAAGGCTCAAGAGAAGATGCTTCAATTCCACTTAGAATGTAAAAGAAAATAATCACAGGAGGCAGAGGGAGGGAGGGACCTGGGTGAGAGAAGAGAGGGGGAGGGGAAAGGCGGAACAGGATCAGGCATGGTAGGGAGGGGAGGGGAAAGAAGCACAGAAGACCAGGAGAATGAATAGAAATATGCAAGGGTGTGGGGGAGGGGGGGGGAGAGGACACCTAGAAAGTACCAGAGACTAGGAGGTGAGAGACTCTAGGACTCAATGTGGGTGATCTTTGCCAAAATGCCCAACAATGAGGAGAGGGAACTCAGAGAGTCCCTCCAGTAGGTAGACAGGGCCTCAAGTGGAGGAATGGGGTTACTAACACACAATCAAAATTTCTGACCCAGGACTGTTCCTGTCTAAAAGAATTGAAGAGACAAAAATGGAGAAGAGACATGAAGACAGGAATCTATCGTGGTTGTCCTCTGAAGAGGCTCAACCAGCAGCTGACTGAAACAGATGCAGATACTTACACCCAACCACTGGACTGGTGCCAAAACCCGGGATACGAAGACTTTGGGGACCTCAAGACCCATGCAGCCACCGGCTCGGGCTGCCACCGTGAGACCAATGCCATGTGGCCTGCCGCAACTGCAACTCTACGTGTAAATTAACATCTGCTGCCACACGCCTGACCTCAGCAGCTCCTCTGCCACACCGCAGCAGCTCCGTTCCTGCAGCTGCAGACCCACCTGCATGCTGTCACTCTGCTGCCGTTCCTGCCGCTGCTGACGCATGAATTTCCACTGCTTCTGCGAAACTTCCACCACATGAGCTTTGCCCCCCAACACAGTGCTCAACCACCAGCTGCCACGTGGGCTGGGTATCCCAGACAGGGACACAAACCCCTGGTTTCCAGGAAAGATCTCTTGAGCTCAGAGCTAACCCTGTAACCCTGTTCCTCCTGAACCTCACTCTAGGACGGCTCCCCATGGGCGAGACACTTCCCTTTCCCTTGAGACAGTTTCTCGTGGCTGAGTACCCCAGGCCAGGCCTGGACCGACTGTCTGTCTCAGGAGCACCGCCTCCGGTTTTAGTCTCCCCAGTGTGTCTCTTCCAAGGGTTAGCCATTCGAGTGTTCTCCCCCTCCTCCCTGTCATCTGCGGCCGTCTGGGCTTAGTTGCCTTGGTTTACCAGAAGCAGCAGTTAGTCCGGGACTCTGCTGTCTCCTCCCGCTTCGCCTCCTCTGCAGCCGGTCTGCCGGTTTGCCTGGTGGGTCTTCGCTCTGCTCTGGGTCTTCTTCAATCCTACCAGGGACCTCTCTCCCTCTCTGCCTGGGACCTATAAAGTGAGTGCTAGCGGTGCCTTCTGCCACAAAAACTTGAACATTGCTGCCATTAACTTGAACATTGCTGTGACATGCTTGCTTTTTCCTTGCTCACTGCAGCTGTCTGCCAGAGGCACTGGGCAGCGACTTCCGACAGCTAGCCCTGCTGCTGCTGCCACCAGCAGACCTGATTGCAGCGCCTGCCAGCAGTTTGATCGTTTGCCACTGTTATCAGCTTTCTTATTCTGGTCCTAGCCAAATACTTCTTTGCTAATACAAAAGTGCTTTTTCTCTGCCTATACAACCCGCCAAAGTTACTGCTATTGAATTCTATTCAGTTACAACCAATCTTATGGTCTCAATTTTATCAGAAGTTTGCTAATACTAACTTAAATAGTTTATAGCTGACAGAATTCCCAAAGCCTCTAGCAGTTGACCCTAGATGGTTTCAGAAGACCTGAACACTGGACTCCTAGAAGATACAGCCTAAATTGTATGCGAACGAACACAGTAGACTAAACTGGATACCCTGAGTCAAATGACTTAGCAAAAGTCAAACCGAGGTAAGTCATTTCTCATGTCATGTATATCCATTACACAGAGAAAAAGCCCTGTGTCTTCTGCGTCTGAAAGCCAAACTGACTTCACCCAAGAGAGTATGGAAACCATGAGAATTGTTGGCTAGTAGACTCTGTCATTTTTTAAAATATATAACTGGTAAATTGTTGTTTACTCTTTCTCAGACTTCTGACTACATTGACAGCTAAGCTCTCACAGATGTAATCTGTTACCTCATTATCTAAACTCAGTTGCCACCAATTAAACACTTTATATTTCCTCTTCTTGCTATCCCACTGTCCTAATATCATCTGAGTTCCTATGAACTTGCCTAACTGTTTTATTAAACATTCTACTATACGATCCAACAAAGGTTCATCTTAAAGACTGCTCGTATTGTTAACTCATGCTGTTAACTCTTTTGTAAACTTATAAGCTACAGGAAACCCACTGAAATCTACCTCTCACGGACCAAATAGATGCCATCCAGATAAGTACATCTGCCTAAAGGTCCCACTTACTATCACAAAGGGTGGGATCCCTCTGGGTTTCAAATGTACATCTTAAAAAAATTTTCTTTCTCCCAAGTGTGCTTAATCTTATTCCCTACATCTTGTCAAGTCCAGGTGCATCCAGGACAGCGCCAGAGAACAACCTTCAGATGCTCCATCTCCTGCACACACACAGCTGCTTCTACTAGACCTGTTCCTTCTGGCCTATCCTCAGATGGCTTCATAGACCATGGACAGCAGGACCAGACAAACATCACCCCAGGTTCCCCTTAAAGACACGTCGCCCCCAGTGCCAGCAGGAAGTACCCAGATATCACGACTACCCTATTCCTGCTACGTCGTCACCTTTTTCTAATTTTTTTTTTTTTTTTAATTAAACCAAAACTGGGGAATGTTAGCATTCTGTCTAAACTCCACCTCCACAGTTACCTGGCAACAGCCAGGTATGCTCCTTCCCACAGCTACCTGGCAACAGCCAGGTAGCCCTGCCCACTATTATAAAAGGGGCTATCTGGCCCCTCCTCTCTCTCTTGCCCCTTGACTATGCACCTGCAGGTTCTCGTCTCCCCTTCCCTTCCCCCTCTCCACGTGGTCATGGCCGGCCACCTCTCTCTCTCTCCCCTCTGCCCTAAATAAACTCCTCTTTGTGGAACCCTCTGCCCTGGCGTCTTCCATTCCAAGCTGCTGCTGTGTCTTAATATCAACACTATGGTTGAATTAGGGGAAGGATTGAAGAAGCAAAAGGGGAGGGCAGCCCCATAGGAAGACCAGCAGTCTTAATTAATCAGGGAGCTCCCAGACACTGTGCCACCAGCCAGGCAGCATAGGAGCTGGTCTGAGCCCCTCCCCCACCCCAACACATATATAGCAGAGGTCTGCTTGTTCTGGCCTCAGTAGGAGAAGATGAGCCTAATTCTTGAGAGACTTGAGGCCCCAGGGAAGGGGAGGCCTACTGGGGGGAGAGCACTCTCTTTCAGGCAAGAGGGAGGAGGAGTGGGATAAGGAACAGTGGGAGGGGGGTCTGGGAGGTGGAGCAATGGCTAGAATGTAAATAAATAAAATAATTTTTAAAAGAAGAGTTTGAAAAAATTAAAGTTACAGGAAACACTCCTATATTGCTGGCAGGAGTGTAAACTAGAACAGCCACTCTAAAAAACAATCTACCTGAAAACCAACTATACCACTTCTGTGTATATATACCTAAAAGATGCTCCACCATACCCCAAGGACATGTTCCTCACCATGTTCATAGCAGCTTTATTCATAATAGCCAGAAACTGAAAACAGCTCACATGCCCCTAAACTGAAGAATGGATACAGAAAATGTGGTTCACTTACACAATGGAATACCACTAAACCAGTAAGAACAAGGACAAATGGAACTAGAAAATATCATCATGAGTGAGGTAACCTAGGCCCAAAAGGACATGCATGGTATGTACTCACTTATAGATGGATATTAGTCATAAAATACAGGATACCTGCATTACACTCCACAGACCCAAAGAAGATAAACCGGAAGGAAGGCCCAAGTGAGGATGCTGGAAATACACTTAGACAAGAGGTGGAGAACTGGGTAGGAGAGGCAAGGAGGATGGGACGGGTGTGGGATTCAGGGTACAAAACTGACCATATACTTGGTCACAAAGCAAGCCTCACCAGATACAAGATGTTTGAACAACTCATTGCATCTTATAAGATCACCATTGATTAAAACAGCTTCAGCAATAGAGGAAACAGAAAACCTACAAATCTTGAAAACCAAATAACTGACTACTCAATGACTACTGGACCAGGAAGGAATAAAGAAAAAAGGTAAAGACTTTCTAATATTCAATGAAAATGAAGGCATAACATACCCAAATGTAGTGGAAAGAATGAAAGTGCTGATAAGAGGAAAGAACATAGTGTGAGTGCATCCATAAAGAAGCTAGAGACACTGGTAGCCAGAAAGAACTCAAAAAAGAAAGAGAATTTCAGACCAATTTCCCTTATGAACATTGATGCAAAAATACTCAATAAACCCTTGTAAACCAAATCAAATAACACATCAAAAACATAATTCCACCATGGTCAAGTAGACTTCATCTTAGGGATGCAGGGATGGTTCAATATACAAAAATCTATCAATGTAATCCACCATATAAATAAACTGATACAAAACAGATTCAATCAAAAAATACCCGGATTCAATCATCTCAGTAGATGCTTAAAAAAAAATAAAAATAAAATAAAAAAATAAAAAGCCTTTGACTTAGGGATCTTTTCCTTCTATCAGTAACCATGTTCAACTTGGGAATGAGAGAGTTGCTTCATCTCAGTCTATTTTCTTTGGAATTGTTTGGTTGTTGTTTCTTAGAGGTGGATACTGATGACGGGGGACTTGGGGCAAGACAGAGTAGAGGGAGGGGAAACTAACATCAGGATATATTCTATGAGAACATAACCTATTTTCAATGACAGGAAAAGTAAATAAATGAATTGAAAAATACTAAAACAATACGCAGAAATTATGGGATTACAAAATAAATACAAATAACATTCTATTTCTTCTCTTCCTCTCTCTCTCTTCCTCTCTCTCTCTCTCCTTCTTCCTCTCCCTCTCCTCCCTCTCTCTCTCATTGCAGACTGATCCACCTCTTAGTCCTCATGATGGTCTACTTATCTTGGGCCTATAGTGCTGCAGTAGGACAATGTTGGTTTCTGAAACATCCACAACTAAGAGCTTACTTTCCAGCATAGCCTTAGTAAATGTGTCTCACTATCTGACAAGAGATGTGTCAAGAAGGAATCTCATTTTGAGTGCCATGTGCCATATGCCTCCAGCAGAGATTTGTCCAGAACTACACAACATTGCACTGCCTGCATGGAGGGACATTTCTGTGAAGCAGACATGCAGCTACAAGCTATAGCACTAGCTCAGTGTGAAAGCTCCACAGTGATTGTTGTAATGCCTCGTTTGATTGCTGGAGGACAGCTTAAGTGGCTCTAGTGTCATTTTTAATAAAGACTTCTAGATACAGTCACATGAGTTAGTGCTTTAAGGCATGCTTAGAATACAGATGGCATATGAATGAATTTTAGACCCATGCCATGATCCATACATAGTCTATGAACCTACTGGGGAGTCACAGAAATTGGAGATACAAACACACACACACACACACACACACACAAAGGAATGACACAAGATTTGCATATATGTCTACAAAATGCCGAAAAACCATTCAGGTTTGTGAAGATACACTGAGAAGGTAAAAAGATTGGTTTTTATTCACCAATAAGCAAAAGTACCTACACTGCTCTTTATGTGTAACCCAACACCCTGTACCAATTAAGAATTTCTTTCTTTTTCCACTTCTTTCTTTCTCCTCTACCTCTCTATTTAGGTGGGTCTCAGACAAAAGCATGACAGAGAATGGGAGAAGCCCAGAATTCTACAGCTGTTGCAAAGAAGCAGCTATAGAAAACTGCCACGTTCCTTTCAGTTGGGGACAGAGAAGGCAGCCAGACTGGGTAGCTCACAACCATGATACTAAAAACAGGGAAGCAAAGACAATTAGAATGTCCATGAGTCTGAGGGCAGACGTGATGCCCAGTGAGATCCAGAGCTACATGAGAACATGAGCTACAGAGGAAAGCCTATCTCAGGTAAATGAAAGAAGAGAGAAAAATACCCAAAAATAGCAGAATATGGCAAAAGAAGAGTAAGAAAGTCTGAATAAGGGAACACATGCAACCAGCCTTATCTTTGGTTCCTCTGTTCATTGCTTAGATGGGCAGAACACATTCTATAAGCATCTGCCTGATGAAATGAAG